>PVKC010003604.1:0-38478 GCA_004027635.1 Crocidura indochinensis | reverse complement strand
TCTTCTTCTTCTTCTTCTTCTTCTTCTTCTTCTTCTTCTTCTTCTTCTTCTTCTTAATAAGAAAGGATTCCTAAGGATTTATGATACCTTTAGAAGAGGGCAGATTCAATTCATATTCATGTTCACTTTTTAGTTTGGCCCCTTATTATCTCCATAACCCTGAGAGAATCATTTACCCAATGAGACTTGGTTTACCCAGCTAGAAATGGGTGAAAATAATACTGTCCTTCACTGGTAGTCAGAAGATTAAGAGGGGTTACCATGTTAAAACAGTTACCTGGTACAATACCAGGGTAAAATAGATTCTGAAAAATCAATTATGTTTCTTACTCTAATTGCCAACAGTTCAGGGGTGGCATTCAGGAGGAAATTCTCCCTTTAACCCAAAGCTCACCAGTGCTGTGACTGCCTGCAGTTACAAAGTTCAGCTATCATCGGGCCAGCTTGCCCTTATCCCTTTTAGATACTCACCTGTAATTGTGATTAATTGCTCGGGATTTGGCCCTAGGGACTCAGATTCTCAGCCAAATTGGCTACATGAAGCAAGGAGCAGAGCTTTTGACTCCAGTGCTCAGAATCTCTCTGAAGCAAGAACCTTCTGACTTTTCCATTCTCTGCTGCTAAGTGAGCCTAGGGGTGTAAATCAATTTCCTAGGATTCGCAGAGGGGATGCATTAGAAAGCTTTAATATGAGTCTTGGAGCCAACTGAGCAGATCATCTGGTCAGTTTTAAGCAGAAATTCAGTATAACAATGAGACAAGAGATGAGGGTGGATCCACCCCCCCCCCCAATCCAGCATTGCTTGGCATATGTTCAGTGAGGGGAACTTCCTTTATTGGCCTTTTACGGACTTTGGGAAAGGCCCACAGATGCTTCCTATGGTATTTCTTAATTTTGTTAGAGAGAAGGGATCCATAGACCAGATTATACTTCTGAGAAGCAGCCTATCTTTAGTTCTTTCCTTTCCTGGTAAATTAATTATGCTTTCTTAAGCATGTAGCCTGCTCAAGTTCAGGTGAAGAGAGTAGATATTATTGTCTGCTAACAGTGGTAAAGAATGAAAGAGAAAGTAGTTTCCCAATGAATAACCTGGGTTATTTGGAAAGGCTGTATTCCTGCAGTGAGGTTTGGTCATGTATCCACTCTGCTTATAATAAAATGATTCCTGGAGCATTCTTCAAGAGAGGTGTCTGTCAGTTCCCACCCTTGAGGTCTATTCTGCTAGTACTGTAAATGCCTTGCACACTTATAGGTGGTATGAGTTTTCAAAATATATTTTAATAAAGATTTAATGCCGATATATCTTCTATGGAAGTCCAGTATAAAATAGTAATAAAAGTTGTTCTCTTCTGGATAAAGTAGGATTGGGCCTGAGGATTTTCACCTATGTGACTTCCCCTCACCTCATAATCCCCAAGACCTACCAGGAAATTCAGAACTCCTAGGGTGCTGCTGGAAAGTCATTACTCTCTAAATTTTTTATGCCTAATTCATTTAGAAGGATCCGAAGTATCTGAGAGGTTCCCATTGGAGCATGCATATTTCCACAAGTCAGAAACTTCTAGACTGATAGGATGTGGGAGAGGGAGCATGAAACTATGAAACAAAGGTACCCTGCTATCATACCACCTACTAAATGAGTTATTTCTGGAGAAACTTACCACCTTTGAGCATCTTTTAACCAAAATATTTAATAAATATGGATAGACCCATGCCAGTAACTTCTGCCAGGTTTACCTATCCACAAACAGCACACAATAAGGACCCTTCTCCGAATCTCGTTCTTGTCTATTCATTTGTTTGTTACTTGAGGGACAATGCATTTTAAAAAGAATCTGCTGAGAAGTTCTTAAAGGGTGGAAAGAGTTTCCGTGGTTCAATATATTGAAATAACATGACTCAGAATCTCGGTCAGTTACAGATGAGGGTGTTCTTTCACTGGATCTTGGTAGTAACAACTCAGATCTTCCAGCAGCAAGACCAGTGACTCTCCCACTCAAATTCGAAATGGGTGTCATATTGACAGCATCCAGATATATACACTACAGACATAGCATGGGTTCTGTGCACAAGGCATTTGTGCACTTAACCCCCTCCCAAAATATAAAGGCCCCTTTAATCTATATAAGTTACATCTATGTAGATCTCACCTATAAATGTTATTTAAAAGTAATTTATGGGCTGTAGAGATAGCATGGAAGTAGGGCTTTTGCCTTGCATGCAGAAGGACAGTGGTTCGAGTCCCGGCATCTAATATTGTCCCCTGAGCCTGCCAGGAGTGATTTCTGAATGTAGAGCCAGGAGTAACTCCTGAGCACTGCTGGGTGTGACCCTCCAAAAAAACAAAATAAAACAAAAAGTAATTTTTGATGCTGGAGAGAACATACAGTAGTAGATGTGGTTGAATGTGGCTGACCTGGGTTTAATATCTGCCACCCCATATGCTCCCTGAGCTCTGCCAAGAGTGGTCTCTGCGCACAAAGCTGAGCATAAATTTAGGCCTGCTTAGAGTTATACTCACTTATTAGTAGTCATCTTTGTTGTTCTTTGGAAGTGGAGACTAAGTTAAGACCAGAAGTTTCTGTGTTTTCAGGTTTAGCTTTCAAGTCCCATGAGGTTGATGCAGCAGTAGAGATACTACAGTGGGTAGAGCATATATCTTATATGTGATGATCTGGATTTGATTTCCAGCATCCTGTTTCGACCTTTAAGCTCTCTAAGAGTGACCATTGAGTGCATAGATTCGAGTAAGCCCTCAACACCACTAGGCATGATCCCAAATAATAATAATAGTAATAATAATAATAATAATAATAAACATCATTTAAGCCCATAAGGTTGAGAGGATTTAGTGGAAGGATACTCAGACCAGCCTGTCTTACTGGTATTTGCTCTTTAGACACAGCGATAACCTAGCAACTTGATCTTGGCCCTCTTTGCCTATGTTCCTCAGCAGAAGAACTAGTGCCTTCTGAACAGTAAAGTGGTTTACCTGTAGCTTAGCTGTGGATGTGACTGTCCTCTGGCCAGCATGATGATCCATGTGTCTGTGTACCTGTGGCCATCTGTTGAAATTCCTATTTGCACATCACTTGTAGAAACATGACCTATCTCATTGCCCTTCTTTCTGTTCTGAAGCAGTATCTTCTAGGCAGCCATTAGCCAATTGTGCTCACCATTTTGACACCTACATGCAGCACCAGTCAGCCTGCTGGTGGGTAAAATCACTAGCCTAAAACAGAACCTCTTAGGAGTGTTTTGGAGAGAGTTGCCAGAAGAACCTAGAACCTGCTTCAACTTTTTATTCCTAAGATAAAGGGGACACTCTGGGGGCTAGAAAGAATCTAGAATTCATTTTATAGATGACTGAGATCTGAATATGTAAGGTGAGCCCAGATTCTAGCCTCAATTGGGAGTTGAGGCACAACCAGAATTAAAACTCATGTCTTGGGGCCCGGGAGATAGAATGGAGGTAAGGCGTTTGCCTTTCATGCAAAAGATCATCGGTTCGAATCCCGGCGCCCCATATGGTCCTCCGTGCCTGCCAGGAGCAATTTCTGAGCATGGAGCCAGGAGTAACCCCTGAGCGCTGCCGGGTGTGACCCAAAAACAAAAACAAACAAAAAAAGAACTCATGTCTTATCGTTTTGAGCTTAACCAATGCAGTTTTGCAGAAACTTTTTATCTCTTTGAGGTACTATTTGCTCTCCATGATTTCTTTTTCTTTTTTTCTTTTTTTTTGGTTTTTGGGTCACACCTGGCAGCACTCAAGGGTTACCTCTGGCTCTACACTCAGAAATCGTTCCTGGTAGGCTCAGGGGACTATATGGGATGTCGGGATTCAAACTACTATCCTTCTGCATGCAAGGCAAATGCCTTACTTTCATGCTATGTCTCCATCCCCAATTTCATTTCTTTTTCTTTTTTTTCTCTTGCTTTCATTTCTACTTTCCCTTCTTTGGTTCTGCTAGCACAGTGAGTCTATTCATCATTCCAAGGAATCTTTATTTGCTATTGAAAAAGCATTTCAAGCCTTCTTTCCTGGTCTCTGCCTTCACCCCTGACTTAACATGTAGTCATCCCTTCCTGACCCTAGGTGTTGGAACCTTCTACTCTTCTTGGCTTGGGTTACGTTTGTGTGGTTGGATTTGCTCTCCAGCACTTCCTCTGCCTGGGTGTCAGATGAGCTCATTTTTGACAAGCCCGGACCTGATGAGATTTTCTTCCAACTTTTTTGCAGGACTTGGGTTGAGAGAGACATTAGACTCTATGTTCTTGTCCAAGTGGCATACAAGCAACTTCACAAAATCCAGAAGGAGTAAAAATATGCATTTCCTATACAAAGGAAAAGAGATGGTAATTGAAAAAAGTAGATAATGTAGAAGGCAAAGTTAATGAATGGGTGGCATCTTCCAAGGCAACTTGCAAAGCAATCATTACTTTCCCAAAGTCCAGCTTTATTCCTTCCATGGGATGCACTCATCTGGCCATCCACCTCCCATAACCTCACGATCACCCCCCTTCCAAGAAGATGAGACCTGAGAGGAACAAATGCCTGCTAGAACTCCTCGTATGCAGCCACAGTCTGTTAGGTGGAGGTCCTTGTGGCCAGATGTCCCAGAAACTTCCCTCCCGTTCCTTTATTTCTTACAGCCCCTTCTCACACACATCCCTCCCAGGTCAGCTTGGAGTGTTGGTATGGAGAGAGGAGGTCACACTACCTGTTGGTAGTGGGGTAGTGCTGTTGGTAGGGGGCCACCCAGGGAACATGTCCCTGTAGCTGGCAGACAGAGGAAGGAGACTAGAGCTTCCTTGAAGGGGAGTTTGGGAAACTGCTAGCAGGTGGAGAAGCTGTTGGAAGAGGAGTTAGTTCTGAGCCCATGGAAGTAACAAGAGATGCTGACTGCAACTAATGGGAACATCATTGGTGACAGAGATCAGGGACCCTGCAGAGAGCAGACTTCAGCTTGGAAAGCTAAAGGTTCAGCATCAGTCCTTCCAGTCTTCCAGTCCTCCCTGTTTCCCAACCCACCCTCAAACTTAAACAACACAATCCACACCCCTTAAGAGAATGAAATTGTGCCAAGAAGCAAGGGCACCTCCTCCAAAATGGAAAGCAGGACCGTCTACCTAATAGATTGTGGATGGTTCCAAAGAGCAGCAAGACGTGTCAGGAATGAGAAGGGCCTAGGACCATGGCCTGACTTCTCAGGGGAGATGAAAGAATTTTCTCCTTCCTTTGCCTTTTAAATGTAATTCTGTCTGCCCTTCTCCCCCACACCAGCTCAGCCCTCTCCCTGGGAACGGTGCAGACACTTGCCATCTTGGGAAAGGCAGGAGCCTTTTCATTAACTTTAGCTGATTGAAGTCCCCAGAGCCACCACGGCCGATTTCATTTTCCACCCTCTCTGCCTCCCTCACTACACGCCCTCCTCCCCACACTGTCATGCTGCTTGGGGCTCTGAGTGCTTTCGCAAGGGGCCAGGTGAAGAGAAAGGCTGAATTGCAGCAGGATGGATTAGAGAGGGTATGGATCATCGCATTTGGTAAAGAGAATTTGGAGAGGGACATGTGCATCCTATCTTCCCAGGCCTGTTACCCTACAAAAAGCTGACCGTATCTGTTCCACATTTATAGAGGTTGTTCAGCGGACACTCTGGGGCAGGAGAGTGGGGTCAAGCCCAAGTTTTGTGGAACTGCCCCACTCAGATCTTCCAGCAGCAAGACCAGTGACTCTCCCACTCAAAGTCGAAATGGGTGTCATATCGACCATCCAGATATATACACTACATTGTGCTGAGTCCTGCTGGGAAGTGTCAATTCTTTACCCACCCAGGGACTTTGACTGTTCTCCTTCAGGTCTTGACACAATATTAGACAAAAAATCTTTGGAGGGGTCTAGATCTGGGTGACCTATAGTTTCAAGATATGGGAGGGTTTCTTGCCTGTGCTTCTGTACCTTGCTGAACCCCAAAATCTAATACAGAGGGTTATTCTTACTCCTTTCTTCAGTGAAGAGTGGGCAGTGGTTTGAGAGGGAATCAGCTTGAGGAATGGCCGTGAATGGCTGTGTGCAGGGAACAGGGTTTTGCTCCAAAGCTACTGCTTTTGGGTGGAGCATGATTGGAATCCAGGAAAAGGAGGCCAAAGAAAGGCCAGCTTCCCTTCATTCTTTCGTTTGGAACTATTAGGTTTCCCACAGAAACAATGCCTTGTGTGCATACTAGAATGAGAAAAGTATATTTCAGATTCTTTAACGTAAGAATGTTACTTATTGATGTTACTTGATGATTATCCCATATACCACCTCCCTCTCACTCATCAGAGAAGCTAAATCAACTGAACAGCCCGGTGTTCATTAACCATTTCTTGTCGTTCCCTGGGAAAGGCACCTTCTCTTGTGCTGATAGGCCATGCCTTGTTCAGTTTCCTGCACCTTCATCTCCTTCCTTTCAGCCGACCTTTGCCTCCTAGACTGGGCTATAAATGCCTGATCTCCAGTAAATCTGACTGTGTATAGTTCCCCTTGTCAGAGGTGATGAATTTATTCACTTGTTGGAGTGCCTGCTTCACTCAGGAAAGGCTCTAGATGCTGAGTGCCATTTCCTCTTGTCGATGTGAAGGGTGTCACGAGCTGCTTCAGGCTTCCTTTCTCTGGGATCAACAGTTCAGTCCTTGTACGCATCTCCTTTGAGTTGACATTGTTTGCCACCTGGCTCTGAATCATTTCACCATCAGTGATTTCTTGATTGATTGTAAATTTTCTCATTGCTTTGAGAAATGCAGAAGTTGAGGAGGAATATAAACTATGATTCTGTTTGCTACTGTTTTCTTTGGTAAAAGAAAGCATAAAACAGAACTTTAAATTATAAAATTCCCTGGATCTTGTTCCTTTGTAAGAGAAGAAAAAGAGGTTCAAAGGTTTCCATGGTGCAAAGTATAGATCCTAATTTGGTCATGCTAGGGATATAAGGCATGATAACAGACTAATAGTGTCATCTCTATGCAGTCAGGCAATGGAACTCATCAGTTCTCTGTCCCATGCAACTCATATGAGGGAAATAGGGTGAAGGTCCTGTGATTGCCTAGGTGGCTGATTTTCACAGGGACCTTTGCTAGAAACTAGACATTTGGCTTTGCGCCTGCTGTCACTACCCAGTGAGTGCTATCAAAAGGGTGTTTTCTGGGGATTGGTAAATCTTTTTTCCTTGCATTGTTTCATTCATTAGCTCCATCTGAAGGTCCAAGAAACCAACTTTCCAATTTTGAGGTTTAGTTCAAAGGCATGTTGCTTTAGCAACCTCAGTAGGACCATTCATGCCTTAAGTTCATAGCTGAATGCTTAAATTCTCTTAGAGTTGACACTCAGACATGGGCATTTTTTTTTTATCTTTAAATGAATGATAAGTACTGTGAGTGCAAATCATGGGATTTGTCTCTATGTTGAGTTATGGCTTAGCTATTTGGAGGCAATGAGAGGATCAGTCCGACTCTCTCAAGGTTGTGATACCTTTCCAGTCATCTTCCCCAAAGGGAAACTAGTGCTTAGGACTGTGTGCAGGGAAAGGGACAGTTCTCAATTTCACTGCATCCCCTCTGCTTAGTCCCTGCATTAGTACCACCATTCTTGTTATTTTGGGCAAAGTCATTTAAAGAATCTAAAAAGCCTAGTTGAGCTTTTCTGGAGACTGAAGACACAGGAGTCCAGAGTGACTCCTTGAACCAAACAAAATATTGTTAGAGCAAACATGAAATCTTTCCTATTTTTCACCAACACTCTCCAGGCCTAACAAAGCAAGCAAGCACTTTTTCTAAATCAAAATAGCCATCTGTCCTTTTCCTCTTCACCTCACACTTTCTTAGCTTTTTTGAGCAGCAATACAGTATGGGATTATTCATCAATTATATTAAAGATTATGTTTCTGAAAAGTCATGCTGAGTTGTTGCTTTTTATTCTTTTTTGAAAGGAACGTAAAACTAAAGTATTTAGTTTTCTCTTTACTACTAATTGAGCCCAGATATCTTGAACAGTGGCTAACCTGAGACACCCACCCTACAGTTGTCGGCAACCTTTTTTTTTCAACTGAGCCAAATATTGCCAAAACCATGATTAAAATTTATTTTGAGAGCTACACAGGGCACGCACTGACAGAGGCTAGGAGCAGAGTTCTGACTCCTGGAGCAGCCGCCCGGCACACAGAAGAGTCACATTAAAAGTGTAAAGAGCCACATGTGGCTCGCCAGCCGCAGGTTGCCAACTACTGCCCTAGAACATTGTGCATGATATTATGTTGGCTATAAATACATGAATAGTAGAAAAGAAATTAATGTCAGTCTATGATAAAGGGAAACTGGGATACATGTAGCTAGGAAGAGTAAAGATATTTTCACTGGTTTGAATGAAAAGGAGAAATTTGCTTCTTTCATAGACTACTTTGGTAGTAAGAACAATTCCAGAGATTTGTCCCCTAAGGAAGTATGAATGGCAATAGACGAACCTAATGCACTTTCAAAATGTTTGTGAGCCTGAGGGAGCCCATAATCCCCAATCCAAAGACTCAAGAACCCATAGCCAATAGGAAAGAAATAGGAGAGGGTGGACATAGGTGGACAATGAAGTGAAAAATGTAATGAACATGGAGGGACGAGAATTTGGATTTCTGCTCCTGTGCTAGGCAATACCACCAGACTTCGTTCATTGCTGTTGCTTTAGCTTTATGTCTAAGCTGATTATTGATCAGTTTTCTTGGGATAGGAAAGCTTTGAGAAGTGTCACTAAGAAAATCTTCTTTGTTTTTTTCTAGCTCCTCGCAGCCAGTGACCTTGCAGCCAGCGACCTCAAAGGATTTCAGCCACAGGTAAATTCCGGTGATCCTTTTACAAAGTTATGGAAAGTGAAGTATTACATAGTTGATTTATAATCCAAACAAACTTCCTTGGGGCAGAATCGCCCACCTGGTATTGCCAACTTCTTTGAATTAAGGTGCCAAGCTGGCAAGGATGCCATTCCCAAGCAAGCACATAACTTGCTAGTTCCCTCCTGTTTTTCTCTTATCTCACTGTAAACAAAATAGTCTTTCTGTGCTCAACCAAGATGCTGGGAATATTACAAGTGGCTTAACTTAGGAGAAATTGAACCAAGGAGATGAGGGATGACGGTCTTTATTTCCTGAGGAGACAGGATGCTATTTAGCAGTTCACCATGTCTTCACTATATTTCCCTGAGTATGTCCTGCAAGTCCCCCTTTACCTTGGGAAAACAGCACACCAGAATTCTGGTAAGAGGTGTTTCCAGTTCACACAGAGAACAAGTGATAAGAAAAGAGCAAAGTAAGAGACTTTGGGACAAGAATAAACAGAATTATGCACCCCTTACCCCCTTAATGAACAGCCCAATGAAATCTATATGTCAGTTTGGGGCTTTTGTGATTTCTTCTGTTGGGGCTACAGTGAAGTCTGGGAAATAAAGAACCAATAAATCTTTGACAGCTATGGAAACTGAAAATTAATTAAAGCGCTTACTCACACAATCACCCACACTTGCAGGTGATCTGAGAAAATGTAAAACAGAAACAAAAGGAAAATCAACATTTATCCAGATCACGCCCACCTCTACACTTATACTCCCAGTGGCATCAAAGTGAAAGCTTTTTTTTTCTATCTGGAAGTTTATGATATAAAAGGGGAAAGGCTTTGTGCATTATTTTGAGCCTTAGAAAGTTGACTCAGAGAATGGGAACTTTGAAGTTCACTGCACATGATTCTGTGTGAGCAAGCCTGTGCATATGTGTGGCTCTGTGTGGCAAAGATATTTCTCTCTATGATGTTGCCTGAGCTCTGTTTCTACATAGTAAATAAAGGTTTAAACTTGATGTACCTGGGGCCTGTTGATAACATCAGGGCATGGTCTTGGCACAACATCTTCTATGCTCCACCTCAGGTCCCATGGTACTAGAGCAGACAACTCAGTCCCCTGGTTCTGTGTCCTCTTTCTACATGATCCAATGAGCAGATCATTGCCTCCAAGACACTCACTCTGTGATGTTTTTCTTTCCTCTTAAAACTGTGTGCTGTTGAGGACAGAAAGTCCTGGAATCCTGTGGCTGAACGAGTTTAGCCAGATCCAAGTGAAATCTCCTGTGTGAGTCCTAGATCGGAATGGACCCACTGTCTTTTATAAACTCTTCCAAACAGAACCAAAACACTGTTCACACACTTTGTGCTGTCCCCTTCTGGCCCAACTGCACAAAATTGCTTCTGTTGTTATTTTCTCCAAGACCCAAGCTTCTCAACATCCACAATCACTTTTGGGCAAGCCCATGATATGAAGCTGTCCCTCAGTCTCAGGAAGGTAAATTGCCAGCTCCCTTTCTGGGATTAATAAAGTTGGCCTGAAAGACTTCCTGCATATTTACTTTGAAGTGAGTTTTAATTTCTGGGCCACCTATTCTGCTGCAGGGAGGAAGTAGGTCTGATTTTCTTGCTAAAATTGATAGGCCTCTGCTCTGAAAGTATGGAGAAAAGCCACTGTGGTAGACTGCACTGTCTGGTGTTTGCACTCAGAATAGAGAAAAGTAAGGGAGTAGTTCAGTGCCTTTCTCTCTGGTTATTGTGCACACCAGCCTTGGATGTCCTTGAAAGGGTCCTAGGACTGCAGATAATATCCAATGATCAAGGCTTTCTTAGCATGACTTAGTGATGGAAGTTCTTCCTGGTTTGTTGAGCTTGGCTTTTAGACCCGAGATGGGACTTTCTCCCAGAGAGAGAACTGATTGTCAGCCAACTTTTAAATTCCAGAGGGAAAATCTTCTAAAATTCACACTTAAGCTGCCTGGCTCTTCTCTTCCATTTGGTGTCCCCCACTCCCCTACCTCCAAAACATGTTCACTTTTTGCTTTTTGAAGGAATGGGCAAAATAAGGGTTCCCCTTTTATTGTCTTTAGATAATTGGATCATCATCTCTTTATTCAACCACCCAGCTTCATCATGAAAGGATAAAACAAGTAGCCTCTCTTAACCTTTACTTAAATAATAAAAGATAGAAACATAAAATAAATATGCCAACTGATATAACGTATAGCATGGAGATTATTATTAGTTGTCATGTATTATAGTTTTGAAAGTTGCTAACTGAGTAGATTTGACAAGTTCTCACCTCAAGGAAATACTTTATAGCTGTGTATGATAGTGAATGTTAGCTGTCTGAAGCATAGAGAAGAGAAAAGATGAAAGAAAGGAGATCGAAAGGAAGGGGAAGAGAGAGGGGAGACTTACCAGGAAAGAGAGGATGGGAATGTTAGAAAAAGGGAAGAGAGAAAGACATTTGGAAAAATTAGGAAACAATTTTTTTTACAACATGTGTGATTCCTCCCCAGAAATACAAATATTGTCTATAATACCATTTGGAGATGCAATTAGAAATCATCATCTTGGGGCCCGGGAGATAGCATGGAGGTAAGGCGTTTGCCTTTCATGCAAACATGTTACCCCACACACACTGTTTGAACTTGCCCCTATGGTCAAGGAAGAGGACATTCTTTTAGAAAAACCAGCATTTTCCTTCAGTGTGCCCCTTGTTGGAGTTGATAAGGTATAGGTAGGCTTCTCTAGGTCATCATCTCGAATCCCAGTGCCCCAGATGGTCCCCTGTGCCTGCCAGGAGCAATTTCTGAGCATGGAGCCAGGAGTAACCCCTGAGCACTGCCGGGTGTGACCCAAAAACCAAAAAAAAAAAAAAAGAAATCATCATTTTGTGATCACCTAATTGATTTTGATACCAGATAGCCTGTTGGATGTATTCTTTTGCCTGTTCTCCATGTCACTGGAAACTCTCCTAGCAGCTCTCTATTTTTGTCTGGTTGCTGTTGCCACCCTTTTTTCAGCACTCCCCTCAGGCTAGACATTCCATTCCTTTTGCAGGCTGAGAGCTCTAGGAGTAATCTAGATCCAAAGTAGTTGCTAGATCAAGTTGGATACAAATAGCCTCCAAGGAAGGCCTCAGAATATAATGCTTTGCTCCTATAGACACTGAAGGTTGTAGTCTTTTGTCTATGGCTGCTGGTTGGGGTTGGGAGAATGTTCATCATACAGAGATAAAGACTCCTCCAGTGCGCAAGTTTATTTGCATGTGTTGTGTGTCTGCAGTGCTAAGAAGGACCAGGCAAAGGTTCTCTCTCAAAAGGGAAGCACTGCAGCAGGACATGTTACCCCACACACACTGTTTGAACTTGCCCCTATGGTCAAGGAAGAGGACATTCTTTTAGAAAAACCAGCATTTTCCTTCAGTGTGCCCCTTGTTGGAGTTGATAAGGTATAGGTAGGCTTCTCTCTAGTAGTTTGGTCTAGTTTAGTCCAGTAGATTGTAGGAAAGAGGAGACATGTGGCAGATCTTTTTCTAGTGCAGAGAAGATATGTGTGGGGTTGTTATTTCACTCAGAAGATAGCCATAGAGCACCTGATTGGGGCCTCCCTGCTGGGCACAGAATTTGATACTTCCCCAGAATTGATAATTTCAGAATATTCAGCCACTGCCACTAGCTTTGTGACTGGGAATGTTACCTAATATTTTGAATTCTCATTTCATGTTTTACTATTAAAAAAAAGTTACTTGTTCGGCTTATCTCACAGGCTAGTAAGGAGATCAAATGAGACTATGTACCTGAAAATATTCAACAGAGACCTGACCCACACACTTCATTCACACAAAGTTTTACAAATGCAGAAGGAATTGTGTATCTAAAGCAAGCTTGAAAGCCTTTCAGGAGGAAGTGTCATTGCATTTAGAGCAAATGGAATGAGGAGAGAGGGGAAACCTGAATAAAGGACATAAGTAAGTAGAGCTTTGAGTTTGTGTGTTCTGAAGGTTGGGTACATTTTGAAGACCTGGATAGAGTTGATTCAGAAAGGGCATTGTAGGAAGTTACTTGCACGTTAAGTTGGGGCTTAATTTCAGAGGATCTTTTTTTAAAATGAACTACTATTGAAGTTTTTAACTAGGAAAATAAGTAGACATAGTGACATAATACACTTCCAGATACCCTTCAACTTATTTTCTTTCTTTTTCTTCTTTTTCTTTCTTTCTTTCTTTTTTTTTTTTTTTTGCCGCACCTGGTGACACACAGGGGTTATTCCTGACTATGTGCTCTCTTGGCTTGGGGGACCATATGGGATGCCAGGGGATCGAACCAGGGTCCATCCTAGGCTTGTCCTGGCAAGGCAGATGCCTTACCGCTTCTCGCCACCATTCCAGTCCCTACCCTTCAACCTGTATGCTCTAATATCCTGTTAGTACCACTTGATGATTTCTGTGGTATTAGTATTTCTGCTGCGGTGGAGCTGGAGTAGCCAGAGCCTTAACAAGCTGTTGACAGAGTCATGACAACTTTCTGGAGCTGATGTGATGGAGCCTGACTTGTCTCATCACCCGACACAGCAATCATTACCTTTTCCAATCTTGTTTAATCTTCACTTTGACTGCTTTTGTCTTGAATTTGGGGCAGGAAGTACCGCTTTTCAAGCCCACTCCTTTTGCCATTTCACTCAAAAATACTTCCCTAAGTCTGACCTACAAATCAGGATTTAAAAGAAATACAATCACAATGTCATTATCTTGCCTATCAAGATTAACAGTAATATCTTAATATTTTCTAATACCACTCCATATCCAGGTCTTTTTGATCATTTTCACATCTCATTTGATGGTAGATTTGCTTGGATGTGGATTCACAGTTTGAATTATGACATTTGAAGAGGATGGGGCTATTGGCAGTTGCAGGTGTGTGTGTGTGTGTGTGTGTGTGTGTGTGTGTGTGTGTGTGTGTGTATGTGTTTGAAATGGGGTGAGGGAGAACAGAACGAAGATGTTATTTCAGAGGTGGTTGGTGTGTAAGTCAAGGGATCCAATAATAGGCTGTACTATTGGGTCACAGGGGAGAAAGGGAATGAAGCTGGGCTAGGTCAGTGGGGAACAATGCAAGAGAAAGTGAATCTACTGAATGAGTGAGTGTACCCAGCCGTGTAAGACTGATTGAAAACCAGGACTCCATTCACCAACATGGAAGTGCAGGTTGAAGGTAATGTGTTCTTTCCAAGATTAGGAATAATCACAGCTGAGTGGTCACAGGAGGTCTTTGTCATCCCTTCATGAACCTTTTCTTCAATCTCCCCTCCCCAGGACTCCACAGTAAGGGCTGCACATAGATCACTTAAGGAGGTAAACATCAATTATTAAACTCTAGGCTGCATGAGCCCTACTTCAGTCGTTTTGAATGCAGGGATCCGAAATATTTTGCAGTAAGGCTCCTTTTAGGAAAGTATAGCCAAATTTTTCCAAATGCAAGGAGAGTCTTGCTGTGCTCATCTCACAAGAAAAAGGGGCAGGGGAGGCAGAGAAGCAACCTGGGACTAGATGAGGGTCTGTGATTGGCTCCTGCTGAGGCTTTGACATGAAGTCAAAGTGCCTTTTGGGGCACTTTTTTTTTTTGAAAAAGACAGCTTCTGTCTTTTTCACACAGGAATCTTTGAGCTTTTGTGTTATTTTCAGGTTGAATATGTCTTTGGAAAAAAAAATAAATCACCTTTGTGTCATTCTATTCCAAAGGGATCCCTGCTGCCTGCAAGTTCAGTATCAACTGTTGTGAAAATGGAAACAGAGTCCCTAAAATTTTCAGTTTCCAGATCCTGTTGGGCTTGGGGTTTATCTATTTGTTCGTGACTTTGGATTGAGTGTAGATGTGGCAATGATAGGATATTATAGGCCAGAAAATAGTCTTTGGACTTTCTATGCATTATCTTATGTAAGTCATATTCTGTCCATTAAAATCAGCAAAAAGGTTATACTCAACTTTACAAGTCAGTACAGAGATGCGAAGGTCACAAAGCCTGTAAGTGGAGGACACAATCCTAGCAGGCCTGCTCCCACACCTATATTCCTCACTTTCTGGCCATACCACTCTCAATTAAAGTTTGTCTCCACTTTTAAGATAATCCAAAGACAGGGTGAGCACCAGTAACACCAGGCCAAGCAGCCTTGTCTCATTTTTGTACATTCTATTCCATTTTCTTATTCTTTGCCTGCTTCCAAGAAAAAATAAATTACATCTTAAAGTTATGGAGGGAATTACTGCACGGCATTAGAATCTTGCCACAGTGGTTAAGCATTTCTTTTATTCTCCTTTCTGTCCTTTGCAAACTCCCAAAGGGAGCGTCATACTAGGTTGACCCTACTTTTACAGAACAGGAAAACTAGATGAAGCAGAGGAAAGCACTCTGGTGTTTCACCTAAGATGCATAGCAGTAATAAAACAGGCTGGCTTCTTTAAGATTTGCCGTATTATGTCTGCTTTTCAACTTAGACATGAACCATCCCAAATCAGTGAGTAAGGAAACCCTGAGACACGCTTGCTTCCTTCTATTTAAAAAATAAAAGAATTTGAGAAAGCACCTAGAGTGATGATTCTTGACCTTGTCCATGACTGAAATTTATTGAGAGTGTATATGAAATTTACAGGGTTCAAGGTCAAACCCCTCAGATTCAGTTGGGGTGTCTCAATATCGATATTTTCAGATGTTTCCCAAGATCTAAATCAACCTCTGCATTTTCTAATCAAAGAACATTCTGAAAAGGGGAAAAGACAAAGGGCTTCACATTCAGGTAGCATCTACACTTCTACACTGTGTTAGGAATGATGTGCCTTGCTCCCAGAATGTGACCACCAAGAAAGTGGCTATTTCCACTCAAGAGTTGGGATTAGCCCAATGCTTTCACTGGTGATGATGTTTAGGTTTATGGCCTCTCAGCTGTTCACTACCTGGGGACATTGTTTCTGGGTTCTAAGAGATATCCAAAAGGAAGTAGATTTCAGACTACATTGTGTTAATTTATCACATCTGTTGACCAGGAACAATATGGATTCCATGAGTCCTCATGCTTTTAACAGTAAATCCATGTTTCTCCCCCCTCCCCCAAAAGCTTTCTTTCAAGCTGGCTTTTCTCCACTGCCATGTCTTTGCTCCTGGATTTGACACTCTTTACAGTGGAGCATGCAGTGCTAACTTATCAGGGTGTGATACTGGCCCACGATGATATACATCCATCAACAGAGCATTTTGAGTCTTTTATAGCAGCTTGATATTTCTGTGATATGCAAATGTACAATCATTTCCCCACAGTACTTAGTTTTATAGTGTTATAGTGATATAATTTAAAAAACAATGAGTTAAGGAGATACATATAATCACTCACCAGAAATTTTTTTGTGTTGGGATGGGTATTGGAAGAACCTGGCAGTTCTCAGAATTTACTTCTTATAGGGCTTTGGGGACAGTATAAAGTGTCAGACATTGAAACTGGGTGCAAAGGCAAGGTAAGGTTACTGCTGTGCTCTCACTCTGGCCTTCTTAAATTTGTTTAAAGTGCTGTGTACACTTAGGAAATTGTTGAGCTTTTCTCATTTGATTAAAAGTGGAGAATCTGGAGGTCGGGCGGTGGCGCTGGAGATAAGGTGCCTGCACTAACCTAGGACGGACCACTGTTCGATCCCCCGGTTCCCCATATGGTCCCCCGTGCCTGCCAGGAGCGACTTCTGAGCGAGTAGCCAGGAGTAACTCCTGAGCGTCACCGGGTGTGGCCCTAAAAAACAAAAAAACCAAAAAAAAAAAGTGGAGAATCTGGGGGCCTGTGTGATAGCTCAGCTGGTAGGGCATTTTCCTTGCATGCAGGTGACCCAGGTTCACTCCCTGGCATCCCATAAGGACCTCCCCCTCCCCCCGGTGTAGAGACTTGCCAGGAATAATTTCTAAGCGCCAAGCCAGGAGCAATCCTTGGAGCCTGCCAGGTGTGTCCCAAAACAATCAAAAAATTGTAGAACCTGTGCTTTGTCTCTTTGTGTCTATGAAAATTTACTTTTTGTTAATGGATGACAGAAGTAGAATGCCTGGTTTAAATACAGGCAGGTGGCGTGGGAGAAGGGAGATAGGAGGCATTGGTGCTGGGAATGTTGCACTGGTGAAGGGGGGTGTTCTTTTGGTAACTGAAGCCCAACTACAGTTCTATTTGTAATATGGTGTTTAAATAAAATAAAAAATAAAATAAAATTTACTTTTGAATAATAGCATTCCCCTCTCAACACACAAGAAAGAATGACTTCATATAACACCCACATAAAACAAGGGTAATTTTTCTTCATTCTTATGAAGATAGCCCATTTGATTATTTTTTATATCAAACATGAACATCTGTAAATTCAAGGAGAGCATTTGTTTCCATCAGATAGATACAAAACCCAAACTGATGCCATTTCTTTTTGCACATGAAATCACTTTTTGCATTGACCAACTCAATATGTTTATGTAGTTTTTAAAAATAAAGTAAAATGGGCCTGGATAGATAGCATGGAGGTAGGGCATTTGCCTTGCATGCAGAAAGACAGTGGTTCAAATCACAGCATCTCATATGGTCCCCTGAGCCTGCCAGGAGCGATTTCTGAGCATAGAGCCAGGAGAAACTCCTGAGCCCTGCTGAGTGTGACCCAAAAACAAAAACAAAACAAAACAAAACAAAAAAGGAATAAAAAAATAAAACAACAAAAAAAGAAATAGGTCTCCAGGTTTTTCCAGAGTGTCTGGTCTGTCAGTGAAATATTCGGAAGGCTTAACAAGTACTCTTAGGATACTAAATCTTTTTAAACTTTCACATTCTGTGTCCCCTACCACGTTTTAACCCTTTCAGGGCTGTGAAATTTGGCCCAACTTAAACTGAAAGTAATGCAGAAGTTCTCACAGAGGAAAAATGATAAATGGCAGGTGAATTATGGGAGATTGGGAGTTATTCATAAACACAAAGATATTCTTCCATTTTAGAAATGGGATCAATACAAGATACCCCTAAGATATTTATATAGAATGTATTATTTTACAATTTGATTTACACTCCACTTTTCAGGAAAAAAATAGTATAAATTGAGTAAGGCTGATGAGAAGTGATTAACTTTGAATGCCATTTACTTCTTTTTCAACTCTAGCTTTCTCCTATAAAACAAAAACACAAAAACAAAACTAAACAAAAAACACTTAGCAACAAGGATTGTAGGATGAGATGATTTCAGGATCTCTTGAGATTTCAAACGTTAATGACTCTGACTTCTTCCCTGTTGTGTGTATCTAGTTTTTAATGCTGGTTTGCTTCTTTCATGTTTTTGGTCAAAAGGTCTCCAGTGGGATTTCTTAAAAAATCATCTTATGACTTCAGCTCCCTTGAGGTCTGATTTCTTGATAGTTTAAAGTATATCAGTATAGATTGAGTTTCAGGATCAGATTTTCTCGGTCTAACTTGTAATATGTTGCCTAACTTTGTACTTTTTCAGATCTTGCATTGACTTCTGCCATAAAAATATCCACACTCATAGACCCATTTTGAACTTTAAAGGTGTTTTCATAATTCATTTTTGTAGAACAGTTTCAATCTGCTTGCATCTCCAACAAATAAATAAGCAAGCTCATATTTTACTTTTTTTTCTTAACCAATCCTATTACCTGATGCAAATTTCATCACTTTTGACCCTCAAACTTTACCAAACAAGATAATGATCAAAAGCTTCCAGGAAATCTCTGCAGGAGACAGACCCCACCTGGTATAACTGCAGATGTCCATGCCAATCATCTCCCTTGCTTGTGCTCAGAGTCTCTATTAAGTCTGCAAATAGCATCCACTGTGGCTGTTATGGATACTGACCATCATCTTGCCTGGCCCTTCTCTAGTTCTTCACTTCATTTTCCTTCTACAACTCCTAGTTGCCTAACTGTGAGTCTTAGTGCCTCTAACAGAACCCTGTTTACTCCAGCGCTCCAGGCCAATGATGCACAAGCGGGGAAAACTTGTTATTAATATAGATAGTAAAATATGAGTTTCATTTAGTAATATAGCATCAGTCTGTCCCCACTTGCTGTTGCCTATAGCTAGCCCAGAGGACAGACTCACTGCTTTGTTATTTAATGGTTAAAAGCATTGATATGTTTGAAATCCAGGTCTGCCCTGGAATAGTTAGCTGCTCTCTGTAAGTCATATAACTGTCATGTGGCTTAGATTCCTCATTAGTGAAAGAAAACCTGTCCTCAGGAGATTTTTGAGGAGACTTAAATACAGAGACCCAGAACACTGGTATCTGGTAAGCACTCCTAAATATGTGCCTTTCTATTATTATAAGTGACATGATTGAAATTGAACTTGAACCTCTCACATCAGGGTTAGCCCACAAATTGCATCTTCTCAAGACAGTGTGACTAGAATCAGATTATTGAAGAAGAAGAAGAAGAAGAAGAAGAAGGAGAAGGAGAAGGAGAAGGAGAAGGAGAAGGAGAAGGAGAAGGAGAAGGAGAAGGAGAAGGAGAAGGAGAAGGAGAAGGAGAAGGAGAAGGAGAAGGAGAAGGAGAAGGAGAAGGAGAAGGAGAGGAAGAGGAAGAGGAAGAGGAAGAAGAAGAAGAAGAAGAAGAAGAAGAAGAAGAAGAAGAAGAAGAAAAGAAGAAGAAGAAAAGGGAAAAAAAGATAAACCATAAAGAGAAAACCAAAAAATCTAGCTCTTGCCTAATATTTTCACCCACTTGGTTTAGTATACTCACCATTCAAAGGGGGTGAGTGATGGTGGAGAGGGGTTGGAGATGAATTGGTGATGGGAAGGGCTGGAGATGTGTGAGAAACAGGGACAGTTTGGCTAGGAAATATTGCACCTTGAAAATCCTTCCTTTCTCCTAGCTCCTGACATGTTCTGCAATGTAACTTTTAACCAGGAAGGAAGATAAACTATAACAAAGTAAAAATAAATTCAAGCAAATGTTTAGCTTAAAAAATATTTCAACCAATGAAGTATTTTCTCATCTGAATGAAACTATTTGGGCCCAGTGATATTCTCAACATCATTCTAAAGTTTTATGTGGTACCAATCTTCTAGATGAGTTGTAGATGCAGTGATATCCTCCACCCACTACTCAATGGAACTCTATCAGAGAACACCTTGAGGAGTGCTGTGCAGGGAAACTAGAAACTTGGGCTCTTGTCTGAGTGCTCAAGTTTATATCCATATCCACATATTGTGTGCTCACATTTATATTCATAAGCCTAGATGTTTCTATATTGAGATGTCACATATTTTGTAACATTATATATATAAATATATATATATATATATCTGATATAGTGCCTAAAGGTATAGTAATTACATTACATTGAAGTAGATAGATAGGGGCCAGAGGTATAGCAAAGGATTTACAGGGAATGCCTTGCTTATATTTGACCATGGTTTCCTTCCGGGCACTACTTGATCCCACAGGTACTGATGCGTGTGGCCACAGAGACTCCCAGAGCCCTTGGGGGTGTCTTTGGAGGCTCATGAGAACTGTAGGGGTGGCCCAGGTAATCCCTGGCATCACAGTGACTAAACTAAAGGCCCATTTCATGCTTTCTTCCTCACATGAAGTTATTGGCCTAATGGTTTGCGAATAAACCAGGAGTTCTTGTGAACCTCTAAGCATTGCTTGGGATAATACTATAAATAAATTATTTATAAGCATAACTAAATGCATTAATATTAATCAGAAAGTTAGAAAAAGAGACCAGACTTGTAGTTAGCAGATCTGAAGAGTGTTAACTTCCAGTTTTAAGATAAGTCATGAAAGACATAAGGATTGTAGCAGGCACTGTGCTATGTATGATAGGAAAGTTAAATGTTTACATCCTAAGGATTCTCATCTCAAGAAGAAATTTTCTCTCCCTTTTTTTGGTCTTTTCTCTGTATTCTATCTAAATGGGAAAAGGGTGTCAGTTGAACCTAATACATTTTTATTTTAACCACCGGTCAGGCTGTGTGCCTTACATATTTACAGTGATGTATGTTAAGTTATTTCTCAGAAAACCTTGGGACAGATGAGATAAGGAGTGCCTTAAGGTGGATTCTGGATTCCACCACCTCAGACTTAAATGCACCTGTATCTGCAGAGGTGAGCCATCTGGCTGCAGGGTACATGTCTCAGACAAACAGCACATCACAGACCCATGGACAGAGCAAGCATTTGCTGTTGGAAACATGAAATCTATAGGTATACACTAGCCCCATTTGATTTATGGGTAAACAGCTGTATATGGTGGGGACAGAAACATTAAAGTAGGAAAGAGGAGAATAGATATTACATAAGTATTTTAAATCTACATACTTTTGTTAAAAACAAAATGCTGGGGCCGGGCGGTGGCGCTGAAGGTAAGGTGCCTGCCTTACCGCGCTAGCCTTGGACGGACCACGGTTCGATCCCCCGTGCCCCATATGGTCCCCCAGGCCAGGGGCGACTTCTGAGCACATAGCCAGGAGTAACCCCTGAGCATCACTGGGTGTGACCCAAAAACCAAAAAAAAACAACAACAACAAAAAAAAAATGCTGAAAACATTTCTCCAAGGCATTCTAGGATGTGAGGATGGGAAATGGGGATGAAAACAGGCCCATGCTTTGATAAATCATGGTACGCATATCCAAAATCCAACACTTTTCAATGCCTTCTGACCATGCAGGTATAATAAAATGGTTGTCTGTGAGTAGACTTCACCTGGCAGCTATCTAGTTTTGAGTTTTGTTTAGGTATCCCTTATGCCCAATCCTTGGCAAATCATGTATCTTTCACTACTATGTGTTGGTATTATTTGTGGGTGCCAGAAGTCCACAGTTCTTCATGACATCTGTGCTATTCCCCTACCTCTAACCCCTTGCATCACAGGTAAATTGGGAAAGGTAATCAAGGTGTGAAGCAACTAAGACAAAGAGTGAGGAAAATGTTGGAATGAAAAAAAAAACATCTGTGAACTCTCTGCCTGCAGGGTCTGGAGAAACAGTGTGTCTCCTTCTTGATAAACTCCAGCAGAAAAGAGCAATCAGCTAAACGAGAGCTGGACAAATTAAATGGCTGAGTATTATTTCTAAGGAGAGCTGGGCAGCATCAGAAATTCCCCATCAGCTGTAATAACGCCAATTACTTCGCCAATTGCGGATTCCACCCTGATGTGTTTAGTGCAATCAGGCAGTGGCGGCTCTTGCAGGAGCTTAATGGGTTTTGTTTACTCGGAATGTGCATTTGTCAAGAATCTTTTTTACCTAAAGACTCAGAACTCCAGAGTCCCTTTCTGTCTGGCTTCACTGTCTAGAGACATGGTCCCCGGGACAGAGGCCAGGTCAGGTTAGACAGACGTGACCCCATGTTCTCTCTCATGGAGAATACTCAGGATTGGACAGCAGAGAGACAAGCTAGGTGTGGTAGTTCACTTTAGATGTGGTGTCTCCAGAAAAACTCTCTGTGGATTACCCTCCATGTCAATAGATACATATTTCTGATGACAGGCGAGCCTTGCTGGCATGTTGGAGGATTGAGCAGATCACCATTAAATAGTAATAACAAACATGAAACCCGGGGAGGAGAGAACACGCCAAGAGTTCATTAAGCCTTAAATGCTGACAAATGGGGGTGCTGGGACTCTGACTGTCTCTCTTTGAGAATCATTTGGTTGGATGTCAAACAGACACATCATTGCAAATACCACTCCCCTCCGCCCACCCCGGCATTTGAGAGAGGAAAAATAAAATTTGGAGAGAGTACAGGAACATTCATTTTCTGTTTACATTTGGCTCTAGAGAAATTAATGGGTGTGCGGCTCCAGATCCTTTGAAGAGTGAGCCGCGAGTCTCCATTTACACTCCCAATTGAGGAAGGCGCTAATCATGGGCATTTACTGAGTGCTCTGGCCTGACAGTCAGCTGGAGCAAAGCTGTATCTGTGGCAGACATGAGGTGCAGCGCAGGAGCTCAAGGCTGATTTGATGCCACTTGTGCTCAGCTGTCATCTGAGGCCAGAGCCAGAGGAGAGAAGGAAGCTATCCCCTTGCCTTGCTTTGTAACTAACAACCTTTGTATCTTCATTTCTTTTTTTGGGGGGGTGGGGAGGCGGCCACACCCAGTGATGCTCAGGGGTTACTCCTGGCTATGCGCTCAGAACTCGTTCCTGGCTTGGGGGACCATATGGGATGCTGTGGGATCGAACCTCGGTCCGTCCTAAGCGAGCGTGCACAAGGCAGACATACAGACGCCTTATGGCTTGCATCACTGCCTCATCTTAGTTGATTTTTTTTTTTGGAGGGGTGTGCAAGTGGAAGGAGCATTGGGGCATACCTAGCTGTGCTCAGGGGCTATTCCTGGCTCTGTTGTCCCTGGCAGTGTTTAAAGGACTATAAACTGTTAAGGATCAGAAATGAGAATACATCTCATTTCTTTATCCTTTTTCTTTATTTTAAGCAGCCTCTTCCTTCCTTCCAGTGATCAAGGTCCTTGCTTGGGAATAAAAGGATTCTCCCGAATTCTAAGGCTGCTATCAGTGTCTCCCATGGGATCCTTCTCCCAAAGGCAACAGAGGATTTATGCTTTAAGACTTGTGTACCCTGGCAGGTCCTCCTCAGGACAGGAAGGTAGATGTGGGCTCAGGCTGGGCCAGGCTAGCCCTTAGGGTATCTGTCATATTAGCCTGGCAAAATGATTTGCTGGTTTTCAGCAGTTTTGCAGGTCATTCCTTGCAGGGATGCTTGTTTACAGTGCCTGCACATATCCATGTACCCCTGCTCGTTTTTCCTAAAAGAGGTACTTCAGCTGGTGCATTGGGTTTGACACTAGTCTTTCTGCAGGCAGCAGCTCTTGAGATAATGTTCCTCTGGCTCTCAGATAAGAGGCAGAACTTGTCTCCCGAAACCCCCAGGGGACAGGAACAACCCTCAGAAATAACAAGATAACACATCAGACATTCACTGAAGATGAAGGCAGCAAATGATGCCTTGTGTACTTAGCACCACAAGCTCCACCTCCAATGGCACAGGAATCTGCTCTGTCTGGCCTCTTCATCAGCAGGCAGAACGTATGCCAGGAGCTCCTTAGGCAGTAGCAGTCATTGGTTGACATGCACGCACAGGGACTAACTCTGACTTTGGCAGCCTAGACTCTGCCCCATGTGGGCTGTTTAGTGATGCATCTCTCCAGAGCATTCTCAGATGACTACGAGCCTATGTCTGACCCCAGGCGTGGGGCCAGCCAATGGAGCAAAACTGTGAAACAAAGTCCTGGCAACACATGTTCTTCCCCGCCTCCCTGTCTATCTTTCTAAAATGCCTTAAACAATTCACCTTGTAGATAGCATGTGATGACACAATCACACCAATCAAATACAAATTCAGGGAGTTCACTTCTGGATCTGAGAGTAATAGGGGTCAAGTACTTGCCTTGTATACACCAACTTGGTTTGATCCTTGACAGTTTATAGTCCTTTAAACACTGCCAGGGACAACAGAGCCAGGAATAGCCCCTGAGCACAGCTAGGTATGCCCCAATGCTCCTTCCACTTCCACACCCCTCCAAAAAAAAAATCAACTAAGGGATTCTACTTTCCATAAATATATACATCAGCCTAAATGAGCTCATAGAATATCTGTCAACATAAGAATTTATCTCTGTTAGGCAAGGGACTGTCTCCCAAAAATAGGGTCAGGGAGACATTTTTAAAAAAGAGAATGCATTTCTCATGCTAGTGGAATGAACCAGAGGGTATGAAACAATGAAAGCAGCTGATATTTATGAGCAGTTTTACATGCCTTCTTATACTTGCTGAGCACCAGAAATGTGTGAAATAGGCGAGGCTATTTAACTGCATTTCACAAAAGACCTAGAAGGCACATTAAAGAGTTAATCAAAATCCTCAGCTCTTTAATGGCAGAATATCAACAGAGCTTCACCAAGGGGCCTTCTGACACTACAGCCCTCCTTCTCCCCCTTTGTTCTTGTTTCTCTCACTCATAGGAAGAAAACTTCAATGTAACTGGAATTTGGGTGCCAGTAACCTATCTATGTTTTACCTATAGACACAATTATGAATTTCTTTATGTTGTTTTCCAAAAAGAAAGACCAAGTGCTGAAGGAAATAACTCAAAGAGGCAGATTTTCTGGAATAATGAGAAGGAATTTCACAGCATCAACAGGAGCCTGCTTAGTTAGTAGCCAATCTCTGCATGCCTTTGTGTGCCTCTGAAGGAAACAAGAGCAAAGGGTTTCTGCAAGCTGTACAGCATGACCTAAGGTTCAGCCTTCAACACCTACTTGTTTGGTGACCTTACTCAAGTTAGATAACCTCCTTGAACTTCATTTGCCTTCTCACACAATGCAGGGGTAATCAATGCTCACCTGGTCTGATAAAGGAATGATTGTCTATGTGCATAAATACATAAGGGACCTAGCACTTTGCCAGAAACACAGTACTTTCTCAAGTAGTAAGTACAGTTCTTGCACTGCTCCAACTTGCCAGTTCTCCAAATGGTGAATTCCTTTTCCATTTTCATTCCTTGCACATATGAGTAAAGTTGACCTCGCAGTTTCTACTGGAGGTGATATCCAAAACCCTGGAGCCATAAGACACCACCCCCACCACCACCACCACCAATCCCTATCTAGGTCTCAGTGCACAATCTTTTCTAAAATTCACTTTAGATTTAGAAACTAGAGAAATCTTATTGGAAAAATTGAACTGAAATCTCCAGCAATGTTGAGTAATTCACAAGTAAGCCATCAGGGAATTTGTTTTTATGTTTGCCAAAAGATGATACACAGAAACTGTGTCCACGAAGATTTTTTTTTTCAGTCGTTTCCTCCTGTTAATGACGTGAGAGTTTTGTAGCGGTCTTTCCATAGCAAATGGGTAATCAGAGTTCTCTGATGATATTTGGTGCCCACATATGTGTCAGTTTTCTTGTGCTCTCAAATGACAGCTGAGCCTAAGTGGTATCAAACCAGCCTTAAGCTCTTGTCTGAGACTCCAGCAGCTGCAGATAACAAACTCTGCCTTCCACTGTCTGTCAGATCTGCCTCAGTTTCTTCCAATGCCAAGCAAAGAGGCAAGCTCATTGAATAAAGTCTAAATAGCCTTCTTGCTCTGGCATATTATTAGCCCTTTCCATTCCACTTTATTCCATTTCATTTCTAAACAATAGATTCCTTGGAGCTGGAACAAATAAAAATAACGATTTTTAAGAGGAAGTAGAGTTAGTTTATAGCTTTTCTGCTGGAGAGCAGTGACTACTTAAAAATTCTATAGTTTAGGCTTGCTCTTCAAGCCCATGTTGTTCCTTGAAAACAATATCTTTTTATATATGTTGTGGTTTTGCCTTTGGGCCATACCGAGCATTGCTTTGGGCTTATGGATCTCTCCTGGCAGGCTTGGGGTACTATATGGGATGCTGGGGATCGAACTCATGTCAGTCATGTGAATGTAAGCATATGAGCACATATCTTGCTTGTTTCAATGTTTCTTTGATTTTTTCCAAGGAAAAAGCTCTTTAGAAGTCTGTGTTCTTTCCTAAACACTTACTTCTGTTTCCCCTCAAATATTTCCAGATAAGTTTCCTTCAATAAAATCTATCTCATTTCACTTAAAAAAAAATGTGGTTCCTCCAAGATTTTCCTCAGCCTACCC
Source organism: Crocidura indochinensis (assembly GCA_004027635.1). Taxonomy (NCBI): domain Eukaryota; kingdom Metazoa; phylum Chordata; class Mammalia; order Eulipotyphla; family Soricidae; genus Crocidura; species Crocidura indochinensis. The sequence goes on along the minus strand of PVKC010003604.1, from coordinate 11,947 downwards.
AGAATAGTCTTACACTTCGTTTTCTTGTGGCTCTCCCTTTTTCTCATTGATTAACACATTTCTGGTTCCATAAAGAAACCTGTTTTTATTTTTACAAGGAGGCTGCTCAGAATCAGCTCCTTTGGTCTACTGCATGATCCTTTCTGTATATGGAACCCTGTTACTTGCCACATGTCTCATATCTTTTCAAACTCAACTCCCAGCACAAATGTGACCCAATCTTCCTCATTGAGAATGTCATTAGCTTGACAGCCACATCTTTTGAAAGATTACTCACATATATTTTTCAGGATTACTATCAATGTAAACAACAACAACAACAACAAAAATCTTTTCGCCTATTTGATGTCACTATAATGCTGCTCTGAGCAGAAGCATTGGCTTGCCATAATGTCTCAGAAGTACTTGGCAACCAATTCAGTGACTTGTTGAGTGAGCTGGTGTTGAATACCTATGGATTTGGTTCACTGCTTTACAAGGTGGTGATTGGGAGGCACTTGGCTTGTGAGGTTAGCTAGTACTGGATTTGAATTTTGTTCTTCTTAGTAAGTATATGATCTTGAGAAAATTACTTAACTTCAAAACTGTAATAAAAGACAGTATAGTAATAATATCCAGAGACAATTGAGATGAGGGCTGGAAGGACCAGCCATGCTGTGAAGCTTACCATAAAGAGTGGTAAGTGCAGTTAGAGAAATAACTACACTAACAACTACCATGGCAATTATAGTGAGAGAAATTCAATGCCTATCTTGAAGATAGGCAGAGGGTAGGGTAGGACGATAATGGGGGACATTGGTGGTGGGAAAGTTGCACTGGTGAAGGAAGGGTGGGCATTTCATGGCTGAAACTCAGTTACGAATGTTTGTATCCATGATGCTTGAATAAGAATTTTTTCTTAAAGAAAATCACTTAACTTCAGTCACTGTTTTGTCAAGTGGGAACATGAACTACTTTGAGTGTTTCTGGAAGGATTAGAAGCCATCAATGTAAAGTGCCTAGTACAAAGTAGGTGCCCATTGAAAGGAAGCTTTGTTTTTCCTTTAAATTTCATACCTCATGCAGTGCCTATGCCCAATCTCTAGGAAGTGTTTGATGCCCAAAGAGTGCCTTGCATCCTTCATCTGAGGCTATGAGTTATTCACACATAGAAATGACACCTCCTTCATCTTCTGGGCAGTGATTCACAGCTCAGGAAGTTCCCAGTCTCCTAGTTGGCATGTACGTGCAATCAGCCAGGTGTTTATAGCTCTCCCTGGCTATTTTGGGGGCATTAACAAGCTTACCTGGGAATTCCCTTCTTGTGGCACTAGAGTTTCTTACCTTAGGGCAAGAAAGAAAATCAGCTCTGATCATGAAAGAGAGAGAGAGCTTTTCTCCTCCCTAGAACTCCAGTGGAAGAAAAGGATGGGGTATGTGGAAGCCAAGCATGGACACTTTTCAGGCTCAGCACTGGCTGGAATCATTATTCTAGGACAGAGTTCCACAAAGTGGTGTTATCACCACCTGTCATTGAAACAATGATGAGAGGGATATTAGCCTCAGATGTAATTGGCTTGGGGGGCTAAGAGGTCACTTTCTGTTTGATCATTTAAAGTAGGCAGATTGCTTACACTGGATTGGTAGTGTATTAGGTAGAGTCCTTGCCTTGCACATAGTCAACCAGTTCAATCCCCAGCATCATATATGGTTCCCCAAGCCCCAACAGGAGTGATTTTTAAGTAAAGAGCCAGGGTAATCCTCGAGTATACCTGGTGTTGTCACAAAATAAACAAACAAAAAAGTAGATTTCCCAGTGGGAGAGGAGGCTTTGAGCAATTGCTATTTTTTGAAAAGGAGTTTCTAGATTGAATAAATGTGGAACCCAGTCTTGAATGAGTGCTTTGTATATTTCTCAGACTCCTCTAATAACAGAGTAAAGTACAAGGCCAAAGTAGCAGGAGCTAGTGACCAATTAGATCCAGGATGCCCAGGGCAAATGTCAAAGATCCAGCAAATTGAATCAAATAGAAATCACTTCAAAGTGTGACCATAGATAGGACAACCAGTGCAAATGTAATCTGGAGTCCAGGCTCCAAAATGCAGAATACAAGGGGAAAGTTAGGGGGATGGCATACAAAATCATGTAGTCAAACTAGAAAAATCCAGACATCTGCAGAAAGAAGACCACCTTGCCAGCTAAGTTTAGAAATTTGCCCATGAGGGGAGCATTCTTTCTGTATCCCTGGTGAAAAACATCCTGAGCCCTTTCCCAGAATAGTGCTGTGTCATATGCACCCTCTCTCTTAGGGAAGATGAACACTTTCTACACAAACTCTCAATCAATCAGGGCATATTCATCGAGTCTGCTGCCCTGCACTTCATTGCAAGAAGTAGAGCAAATAAGGTGCAAAAGTTCCATTTTCTGGTGAACCAAGCTACTTTGCCAATATGCAGGTACATTCTTAGTCACTGGTTAGATGTCATGTCAAGGCCACTGTTGGATCACACTTGGAGATTTTGTTCTGGCCAATGCTTGGAAGAGTCTTTTTACAAGATCCACAGTAGTATTCCAAAGACAGTATTGTTCTTTCTATTCTTTAGCTAAAGATTTATCTTCCCTGTAATCATACCAATAGTAATAGGCTTCCTTCCCATTGGTGCAAATTTAAAAAAAAAATGTTATATAGTAGATAAAGAAGCTTTGTGCTTTTATTAAAACGGTGACAATCAGACTGTTCATTTCCTCAGACTTACCTTGTCTACTCAAGGCCTAATGCCCTTCTATTATATTTATCCCTTGTGTGAACTTTTATGAGCAGTGACTGTCATTGACATGGCCACTGAAGATTAATAACATTGATGCCACTGACGACTTTTCCAAGGGGTTGGAGCATAAAAACTGATTGATAGTAAATTGTAGGTCCCAGAAAAAGATACAAAGAAAAGAGGATCTGGAAAGAGTTGACAAGTAGCTATTCCGGTGGCATGGGGGGAGGGGTGGGGAGTAGGATGTTGGCAGGACGGTAAGCTGATCAGCTAACATCCCTGATTTCGGGATTTACTTGAGGTGACTTAGTTGATGGCCCAAGAGGATGTTCACTATTCTCTCGACAGAGAAGATGGGAGGTAGAATCTAGTCCACCTGACAACTTGCCAGCAAGTGAAAACCACCCTCGTACTTACTTTTTTGTACTCTGGAGGAGTATAAAATAGCAGCAAAGTTTTAATCTTTTTTTCCATTGATTTGTACATTGACTATCTCCTTAATAAACTAGTGTTTCTTCCTGTTGTCATTGAAAGTCATACCCCCTATCATTTTTCTTTCCTTTCTGTATTTCAAAACAGGAAAGAATTGTACTTAAGCTCCTAGGATTTCATACTTTTTGTTTTTTTGTTTCTCTCCCATAGGTCTTTGTGTTTTTTTGTTTTTGTTTTTGTCTTTGGGTCACACCCGACAGCACTCAGGGGTTACTCCTGGCTTTATGCTCAGAAATCGCTCGTGGCAGGCTCGGGGGACCATATGAAACGTCAGGATTTGAACCACTGTTACTCTGCGTGCAAAGCAAGTGCAATACCTTCATGCTACCTCTCTGGTCCCCTTCATGGTTTTCATCACCTCCAATTTCCCTGTCCAATTAGGATCGAAAGAAAGAAAAGTGGGAGCTAACTTTGTTGTTCATTGTTCATTCTCCTTTATTGGTGGGGGCTGTTCACACTTGGTGATGCTCAAGGGTTATTTCCAACTTAATAGTGGAAGGTGCATTTGGTGTATTCTAAAGAAGATAAAGAAGATGTGGTACTATAGATCAAATCTGGGATGCCTTCACACAAAACATGAACTTTGACTGGTTAGATTATCTCTCTGGCCTGAGACATTCATTCTCATAAAAGTTAAAGAGCAATCATCAGTCTTGGCTATTGTTCTTACTCATGCCTGCCTGAGAGTAATAATGAAGAAAAAGGCTTCACTCTTAAATATAGTTTCTATTCTTTTTGGATCTGAGTTTTGCCCTGTACATTTGGAAACTTGACCCAAGAGTCATGAGACATATCCAAGCCTAGATACCTAACTCATCATCTGCTTCATGGACCCTCAGTACATCTCCTAGGGCGATGACAGCATCTCCCAGATGTGAATAGACTAGCTCTCCACCTTAATAACATAACCTGAGTTCCTCCTCTGCTAGGTTCTGCTATCATATCTAATCCTTGCTTGTTGATGTAAAGCCTTTTGATTTATACTTAAGACAGGATTGATTTCTATCTTTATGTCCATGTACATGCATAAAGGGGGCAGAATAAAATCATAGTCATTTTAAATGTTGATTTTTCTGTGCTTTCAGTGTGATGACCTTTCACAGTTCTTCCAAAATTTTCCTGTCTCTAAAACTTTCTCCATTTCCATCAAGCCTAAATTTTCCCCCTTTAGAAGCGTTATATATTCTTGTTCAGTAGTGGTCAGTAAGCAACCAAAGTGGTTTGGAATTTACAAGAATCTTTCAATTCCAAGTGTAGTGTTCCTGGCAAACACAAAATGCCAGAACATTCGTCAAGGGAAAGCTTATCAACGCAAATGCACCAAAGCAAAATTAACTACCGTAAATGGTCATGTATTTGATCATCTATGTTTGGTGTTCATTTTATCACACATACACAGCAAATTTGATTTAATGCACATTATTTATGAGATATTGAAGAGTTTACATGTTTTAATACTCAAGAAAATGAATTTAAAAATAGCCTTCCTATTGAATAGATTTGTTTAATTTCTTGCCTCCTTGTTTCTTTGTTGTCATTTCCTTGGTCCATAGGTAAAAAGATTTCACGGTATTTTTATTTATTTGTTTGGTTTTGGGGCCACACCCATTGATGCTCAGGGGTTACTCCTGGCTAAACACTCGGAAATTGCTCCTGGCTCGGGGAGATCATATGGGACCCCAGGGAATCAAACTGCGGTCCGTTCTAGGCTAATGCTTGCAAAGCACACGCCTTACCTCAAGCATCACCACTCCAGCCTCTCCACTGTATATTTTATAGATGTGAACACAGTTTTACATTCTAAATAATATCCAGGGTGACATAGTTTATGGAAGTAGTGGAGTAAGTTGAATCTTGATGAAGGAATAGGTAAGAGCATGCTGAAGACAGAGTGAATAGAGAAGGAAAACATTTCTAACTAGTATATGTAGTGTACTCTGAGTCGACACTGTACTGGACTTTCATATCATTTTGGAGCAGAGATAGACCCTAAAACTGGAATTAATCTGATATTTAGCAAACAAACACATCTCCATAGGAGTGGTCCCTGAGAACTGCAGGATACTCCTCACTTTAAAGAAAAAACTGCAGGTATGGGTTTAGTTGTTTTTATTATAACCTTTCGTGATGGTTTATCAAAAGAAGAAGGCTTTGATAAACTACAGCTTCTAAAATTAGGGATTGGTCTACTACACTGAATTGGGTCAAGACAGCTGCAGTTACAGGTGACAGACACTCCATTTCTATGACAGTATGTTTCAAGACTGCATGATTCCAGCTGGCTCCACATATTTATCAGATATTCTGGTCTCTTGCTCAGGCATCTTTTTTTTTCTTTCCTTGTTTATCTAATTCAGAATCCTGCTTGCAAAACACCAGGAGATCCTAGTTCTGTATAATGGAGGCCTTATTTTGTTTCTTGTTTAGGTCACATGTCTTTTCACAGAAATTTTTGTCTTAGATGTTTTGAGATGGGAACTGCAAAAGACATTATTGTTGGAAGTTTGAACATTGCTTTTCATTTTCTCAAAGGAGTTTGCGCATGATCGACAGACATATTAATCAAACCCACCTACGAGATGAGAAATCCAGACTCAAAGTGGAGGGGAGGGAAAGAAACCCTGGGTACTCTAGTGTGAAGGAGAGAAAAAAAAAAGAAAAAAAAATGAAATTCAGATGTCTCATAAAATGGCTCCTGAATAATTCTTTTACATTCAAACATTTTGACAGATTTCAGGCATCCGAGGGAGTAAGGAGTTTACAGAGCCCAAATTATCTCCAAATTGTTTGCTTGCGATTAAAAGAGCTGAAACAAAACAAATACAAAACAGAGTGCTGCCTCTTTGCTGGAGACGAGAAGTTCAGCAACACATGTACCTGGTGATGCTGAGGATGCCTAAGGCTGCCCAGGTCTACTTTGGTCGAGAACCTTAGGCTGCTCATAGTTAGGGATTAAATGCAGGAAGCATATGATTTTGGAGGGTCTTCCACAGATATTCTAGATGCTACAGAAGGTTACACTCTGCAGTGAAATCAGTTCACTTTGCTTATGTGTGGAGATTTCACCTCAAATGCCCATTTTAATGAACCATGATATCGAATATTAACTCTAAAAAAGATTCTGCCTTGATCTACCTCATAATTCATGAATTCCAGGAGGCTACCTCATCTCTAGTTGAATGTTTCCCAAAATGAGAAAGCTTTATGTTGGCGGCTTATTATGTGACCTGGTCAGCTTTTATTGTGTGGAATTAGCCTATTATAGATGACTCATATCTATTTTCTTAGAATTTCTATCAGTTGCTCCAGTCATAACTTAATACTATTTCTATTTCTTATACATGCAATACTTTTTCAGCTATTTAAGAGCATTTAGCAAGGGTCCCCTAAAATTTTCTATCTCTCAGTGATGCACCTCTTGTTTTTATTGTTTTGCTTGTTTTTTGCCTTAAATGCTCCAGTCATCCTCAGTTTTATTCTTCTTTCCCTGCGAAAAACTCTTTTTGTCTCCACAACTTAACACAGTGTCCTAGGAACTGGATTCTAACTCTGTACAGCCCAGTGTAGAATGGTTGTTAGCTGCATCCTGTGAAATCTTCTACTTCAATAGCTGGTATTTATGTTTAGGTAGAAAGTTTAAGAGTCTCTAAAGAGCTGGGGTCCAGTGATATCCCTCTTTCTCCCCCCAAAATAACTTCAAATCATTCCTTCCCACTCATTTCCTTTTATTCTTTTTAAAAAATAATAATTCTAGATTACTGGCAGAACCAATGCTACCACCTAGGTTTTTAAAATCTGATATAGTATTTATTAACTATTCACTCACTGAGGACTAGACATTAGCATTTCCTAAGCCTCTTTTCTATATAAATTCCCTAATCTTAATCTTGTCGCCACACTTGGTGATGCTCAGGGGTACTCCTAACTCTACTCTCAGAATCATTCCTGGAAGTACTCAGAGGGCTAGGGATTGAACGTAGGTCAAACATGTGCAAGGCTTGTGCTATCTATTGTACTAGTACTCTGCCCCCGAACTCCCCAGATTCTTGGGGGAAAAAGTTTTGCCTAGATAGGTACTATAATGCTCCATTTGGGAGATGTGGGAACAAAGTCATGGAGAGGCCGAGTAGTTTGTCCAAGTCCAAACACTTTGGGGAAGTGAGATTCAGGCATACACTGTCCAGCCCAGAATCTTCACCCTGATTTCTAGTGGGTAGTCAGCTGTGGTCCATAGAATGACAGAGAAACTGCCTATCTCCTTTCTGTCAGATGAAGGTGCTGTCCTTGCTCCTGTGTCACCTTTCTAGAATGACCCCAGACTATGTCTTTCAATGTCATATCTTACAATGTTCTTTGATTTAATTTTTATTATTTTTTTGTGGGGCAGGCACTTTCAGCCAGCAATGCTATAGGTTTACTTTTTTCTCTGCACTCTGGAATCATCTCTGCCAGACTCTAGGAGCCATCTGGGGTGTCAGGGAGCAAATCCAGGTTAGCTACAGGCAAAGCAAACGTCCTACCTAGTGTTGTAGCATGCCAGCTCTAATTTTTTTTTTAACAAATTGAAACTCATGATCCATTAGCAGATTGTGAGTTCAGTTTAGTGGGTTACTACTAGCAAGCGAGTGGGTGGGTGGCATCAGAATGCATCCTATTTATTCATTCTAAATTCCCTCTCATAAATCTCTTACTTTATTGTCTGTGAAATGCTAGTGACTCTTTGTGTGCTGCCATGTCCTCCTCGAGGCTTAGAGAACTCCCTTTGCTATGTAGTGAGAAGTGTACAATGGTGCCCAACAAACCCTCATGCTCTCTCCCTGCCTTTCCCCCAGGACCTCTGTGTAGGGCAGGTTCTATGAATATTACCAGTACAAGGATAAACTAATGAATTCAGCTTGTTCCCTCTAAATATGTCTCTGTATATCAAAGTCTGTATATTGCATACAGTTGTGTATCAGCTGAATCTAGGAGCTCAAAAAGAAAAAAAAAGTTTCAAGACTGGTTTTGGATGGCCTGGGCAGGTTGTGAGTTGCTGCCTACTGTATTGTCCACACCAGACTTGTCCATTTCTTTGCTCTGAGATTGAGCAGTTTGTAGGACACACCTGAATTGGAAGAGGGGGGGAGTGTTTCCTTCGCATCTGGGTCTATAGCCAGAGAGAATGGAAAGTGAAGCAGAAAGTTGAAGCAAAGAACCTGAGAGAGAAAAGAAATGGTCAAGATCTGAAAGAAAAACCAAAAAGCGGTTATAATTACACAAGGTTTGCATCCAGCAACCTCACAGATTCCTAATTCTTCCCCTCATGCAAGTTTCCTTCACCTCTCCAATGGTTTGCCAGAATTAGTCAGAGAATTCCGGAAATGGTACTCTCTTCTCTTGCTTCGTGAAGCTTGGCAAATGACTTCTACATAACCTGTCTTGCAGGAAGTCATTATATATATGCATTTGTTTTACATATTCCTCCCTGAGGAGACCTACTACGTGTCTCTTTATTAAAGGAGTGATACTTAGACTTGAATGTTTAGTGACCTGGCTTAGATCACTTTTTCTTTTCACCCCTCAGTATAGCAATGCCCTTAATTGAGGTGCTTATACTGAGCCTATTGAATTATCAAGAAGTTTCATTTTCATGCTTTAAAGGCCCCTTGGTTGAAGAGTTAGATGTAACATAAGGGGGAAAAAGGTATCTTGTCAATCATGTGGCTACATATTTTTTGTAAGTGATGGACACAGTGATATAGATTGTAAATTGAAAAAACAGCAACTCTTCCTGGTTATTTCCAGAGTCAGGCTTCGGCATTTTGAAAAATGGGTCATCCCATTTTACTCAGTTAAATTCTGGGTGATTGTGAGGTAAATATCACATTGAAATCTTTGGGAATTAAGAAAAGACCCTTTACAGAATCTAAGGATTTCAGCCATCGAGAACAGAAGACTATTTGACTGATGTCAATGTAAAAAAAATAACTGAAAGTCATTTTCTAGCAAATTCCAAGGATTTGTCTTTAAATAATCTACTGAGAATTTCGAAAATTGGGACCAATTGCAAATACCATAGATTTTGAGTATATTTCTTATCTGTATTCAAAGTGGGGTCACTCTTCTCTGTTGGGTGATTCTATCTGGATCATAGAATGACAATGACTTTCAATAGAGGAAGTACAATGGCCACTTTAATATCACAGCATTTGATTGGACTCACACACAAGTACTCTTACTACAACCACACATAGCCTCCAAGTAGGAAGGTGGCAGTGATAATATAAGATTTCCTTGCAAAGTACTATCTCTTTTCCAACTGGACAAGTGGCTAAGAATTTTTGTATGGCTTATTAGCGTAAGGTAGTTTTAATCATGTAGTTGCAGAACTAGAGGACTTCTCTCCAGAGAATGAAAATACTTAATTTTACTCAACCAAAGAGGTGGGGGGAATCCCATTTTTGAATGTGTAATAAGTCATGTATTACTATCAAATGGAAAATTCCCAAAATAATTTTTAAAAGAAGATATGTTTATTACTTATTAAAATATTAAGTAGGTAGACAGGGTAACAATTCCCACTCCTATCTCCATCCCTCCCATTATTACACTTTATTTCTGATCTGAACATTCTTTGTCAGTGAAAAGTTTGGAGCAGAATATATACTTATAGGAAAGATTTGTGGGTATCGTTTTGATGCCCTTGACATTGCTAATTTTCACAACTTTTACTGAATCCTGGTAGGTAGGTTAAGTAGGTTGGTCTGGGGAATAAGTTCTCAGAAATCTTGAAGTGGAGTCAATATCTGTGAGTTCCACCCATTAAGCTCTTACCACTCACTGGAACTATAGAGACAATAGCATCTAATTCTTCTTCCATTACCTGCTTTCACATAATTGGAGAGAACATGAAGTTTTGATTCTCTAAGATAAATATCTGTATTCTTTCTTCTGTTTTGTAATATTGTCTTTATTGAGATTCTTATTTGTGTTTCTCTTCATCTTCTCCAGTTTGTCTATGCCCTTACTTAATACTCTGGTTACAGACATTTCAAAGCAGCTATCAATCCACCCAACTGTACCATCATGCACACACAAGGTTCTATCAAAACTGTGAGGCTTTATCAGAAATGTTTACCCAGCTGTCGCCCAAAGCATGTTGGCTCACTCCTGACGGGACTATCTTTTTTCTTCTGGCTGGACAGCTGTGCACTCCTAACTTTTTTGATTTTCTATCTTGTTGCAGAAAAACACTGCAGAGGTTGTAGTTGTGTTTGACTTCCAGGACTGCTGTTTCTAAGATCTTACAACCCCATTTTGTGCTGTGCTGTCCAAATTGTTAAAGGTGTATTTATCCCGGGCTCTTTCCTCATCACAGGCTTTCAAGAAGATCAGTGTGCTTAAGGTTAAAAAAAGAAAAAAATAACCTGGGACTTTCTATTAGAATATTAGAAAGAGTGAGAATCTAAATCTTTTGTGTATGGTGCTTCTGTTGATCCCTGTAAGTTGAACATATGGGCGCTGTGAGAGAAAAAAGTCTGTCCTATTTATCGACTGGGCCTGATGAGATGGTCTGTCACAGATCTGTATTCTTCTCAGCATGTGGTGTGGGTCACATGGGCTCATTTTACTGATGAGCTCTGTGAATTCAGCAGCAGCCATCAACTCTTCCCAGTTTATAACATTAATTGAATTGTGTGAGAAACACTGCAGGTGTGTCCATACGAGGAGAGAAAACTTGGAAATATGGTCCCTGCTTTCAGAGAACAGGTAAATAGCACTGAGCCAGCAGGCATGGAGCTGGCAGCTTTCAAACAGGAACAGATGTGTAAGTGGGAACCCAAGGTCATCTTTTTTTAAACAGAGGTCGTGTGTGGAGACAATCTGGTCATGAACTTTCTGCTTTGTCTTCCACTTAATGCACAGCCTATTCCCTGAATGGTAAATGCAGACTGTGACCCAGGAAAGGATTTTGATATGCTCTGTGTGTAGAGTGACTTTTATTTGAATATTACAATATTGAGTCTCCTAGTATAGACGAAAATTATGTGAAGACAGTATGTCAAAATATTGAAAGTTTAGACAGCTCCCCCAGAAGCTAATGGGTATATTGTAGTCATAGGGCCCCAAATCAGAGTAGATACACTGATGGTAAACTCAGATAAGACCCTTTCAAGGACCCCCTGATCCATAACCCAGCATTTGAACGATCTCACAGCAGTGGGCTCCATTGATCAGAAGCCTTTTAACTAGAGTGCTAATATATGCATCTCTAAGTTTACCTTTAAACCAGGGTATAATACTAACAACTAGTCTGTTTTCCATGTCACACAGAAATATAATTAATTTACATTGAGGCCCGAGTTGCCAGTTTTGGTAAAATATAATTTTGGGGGGGGGCACACCTGGCAGTGCTCAGGGGTTACTCCTGGTTGTCTGCTCAGAAATAGCTCCTGACAGGCACGGGGGACCATATGGGACACCGGGATTTGAACCAACCACCTTTGGTCCTGGATTGGCTGCTTGCAAGGCAAAGGCCGCTGTGCTATCTTTACGGGCCCTGTAAAACATAAATTTTTACACAGTTTTGGAAAAACGTAATATAAGTAGAAGCAAGTGGGTTGGTTGGATAGATGGACGGATGGATGGATGGATGGATGGATGGATGGATGGATGGATGGATGGATGGATGGACGACGGACGGATGGGTGGATGGATGGATGGATGG
>PVKC010003603.1:0-38473 GCA_004027635.1 Crocidura indochinensis | reverse complement strand
ATAATTCTGACAGCTTTCTGTGTCCCAAGAAATTTTCTGTGATATATCTATGTATATGCATATATACATTTTTTCAGAAAGGTAGCAGAATACTTATATTATGAAAGTACTCTATGGATGTTGGATATAAAGCCATGGCAGTAACTATGCAGAGAATTGGAATAAAATAAATTAAGAAAAAATTTCAAAATGGTCTGATGTTCAGACTTCAACATAAACTAATATAATATAAAGATATTTAATATAAGTAAACTAATGCTAGAGTATGGTGCTCTCTTGTAAATGGAAACAATAACAAAAATACCTCCCAAAAGCAAAATATTCCCCAAATTATTTACATATGTTGAAGTAATACAAATAAATTGGTATACATTCAGCTGAATTTAAAGAACTCTGATTTCTATCAGAGCACAGAAAATATTTTTTGTTTTATTTTATTTTTAATAGAAATTCTTATTAGCAAAACTCTATTCATCTAAACAATTTATTGATGCAGGAAAACGGTGCTAAGTACCTCAATATACATGAGGTATTTGAATTGTGACATGTCAAGTCATGTCACCAAATATTAAATTAAATACCTCTAAGTTCTTAAGGAGCTGGTAACCTAGATTGAATTAAAGAAAATTATTCAATTAGGAAGTTCAGTATTCCAGAAACATTCCCTTCTAGACTTTTTGGTTAATCGTCAGGTATCAAAGTATAAATAACCAAGAAGCTATTCAACCTTGGGAGCCTGAAATCTGAAAGGTACTGTATAGTCAGTCTCCAGAATTGGCTTCAGTGACATTTGAAAGGGAAACTGTAGCATCTCCAGAATTAAGAGCAGAGTCAAGAAGTAAGAGTGAAACTTTATGTTAAGCTGTTACTTTGATTCCATGGCCTTGCTGCTGTCTTTCCCAGTTTTGTTTACTTTCGCTCCTTGGGTATTTACAACATTGTCTTATGAAAATAATACTTTGTCAATAATGCCTGATTAGGGGCCGGGCGGTGGCGCTGCAGGTAAGGTGCCTGCCTTACCGCGCTAACTTTGGACGGACCACGGTTCGATCCCCCGGTTCCCATATGGTCCCCCGTGCCTGCCAGAAGCGACTTCTGAGCGCATAGCCAGGAGTGACCCCTGAGCGTCACTGGGTGTGGCCCAAAAACCAAAAAAAAAAAAAAAAAAAATGCCTGATTAATGGCTACTTGACAAATGTCAATAAATATTGTAGCTAACTCAGTATATCACTACCTTGTATGAAAAGAAAACATGAAGTAAATATTGTTTTAATTGATGGACCTTTCTGCAATCATCTAATAAATTGAATGATTCCCTTTATAATACAATTATAAATGATAAGAGATTATTGTTATCTATTATTAGCCAAAGTTCTGTTTTATTTTTAAAATAGACTTGAAATATGTATGGAGTAAATATAATACATCACTCAAAAACGTTTCAAATTTCAAGCTTTATGAAACTATACAATCTGAGAACTTTGCAATATTAGTAATACTTTTGGATCACACACATGTTTTAAAGAATTAAAAAGGATTCCATCACTCAGTATCTAATTTGTCTGAGATGCTTGCTACCATATTGATTGTAAAGCCATAAGTCTTAAATTTCCTCATAAACATCATTCCTAAAATGGCAAAAGTGACCTTAATGTTAAACATTATTTTAAAAGTTGAATTTTTATCTTAATTTTTTAGAAAGTACTAAATACAAAACTTAAAACTCATCTTTTCTCTGTGTCTGGTCTAGCAACTGCCTTGGACATTTTACAGAAAATTTTTTTAAGAATATGATTTTCAATTTTAGACACTGGATCTTTCCTATGAATGTCAACTTTTCTCTTGAGCCTGATTCTCATGATCCAGCTTTTACTCAATCTTGGTCAAAGACCAGGATGGGAGATTGGTGTGAAAAACTAAAACTGTATTGAAAAGCTAAAATGAATACTTTAAACAACAACAAAAGAAATGTCACTTCAGAGCCAAAGAAATAGCTCAAAGGGCTGAATTGTCTATCTGGAATACATTGAGCTAGAGTTCCATTCTGAACGCAGCATGAAATAGTAATCTGAGTAGCCCCAATATCCCCAGTATTAACATACCCCCAAAATGTATCTTAGGATTCTAGGAGTAATGCTTGTGAAAGGCCTCCAAAATGTATCTATTTAACATATTTAAATCAATGGTTGCATTTGAATAGTTCATATGATTAGCCCATTATGATAAGATAGTTAAATAATAAGTGTATTAATATCCATTTTTAAAAATCCCAGAAGATTAGAAACCTTATGCATGTTGAATTCTAATTCTGTTTTTATTTACATTTTTAGTCTTGTACTAAGGAACAGATCAATAAACTATTAGCACTGATCTGTGGAGTGCCTAAAATATGCTACACAGAGAACTATACTATAGCTGTAAGAAATGTCAATTTACTCAATGCCATTGGCCAAGCAAACAGAGCAAAAATAGACAAATGGGATTACATTAAATTAAGAATCGTTTATACCGCAAAAAAATGACTAGAATAGAAAGACATTCTACAGACTGGGAAAAATATTTCCTCACCACTCATTTGACAGAGGGTTAATATCCAAATACGTAAAGCACGTTCCAGATTTAACAAACAAAACCAACCAATTCCAATTAAAAATGGGGAGAAGATGAAAGACACTCCTTCAAATAAGACCTACAGATGGTAAATAGGTATGTTAATATAGTGCCCTCCATCACTCATTAGCATGGAAATGTAAATGAAAACAAAAATGGATATCACATACCGATAACATTGGCACATATCAAAAAATATAAAAACAACAAGGTCTGGCTTGTATGTAGAGGCAAAGGGAATATTGTTTATTGCTGATGGCAATGCTGTTAACTTAGTTATTCTAAAAAATGGAGATTTTTCAAGAAATTAAGAATCAAACTTTCATACGACCTAGAAATATTTTTCTTGGTATTTACCGCTAGGTTCCGGAAACTTATATTTTGGTGGAGGGCACATCCAATAGTGCTCAGGGATTATTTTCAGCTCCTCAAATACATGAACCACTCCTCACAAGGCCTGGGGGGACCATATTGGATGCCAGAGATTTAACCCATGTATGCTGCATGCAATGAAAGTGCTCTACCCACTGTATTATCTCTTCAACACCTCCCCCAAGTTCTATCTTGAAAAGAATTATTTGGTCCTATGTTCATAGCTATAATACTTACAGTAGCCAAGCTTTGAAAATAAACCATGTGCTCAAGAACAGTTAACTGAATAAAGAAACTATGGCATATATACACAAAACAATATTTATTCAGCTATGAGAAAAGATAAAATTGTGCAAATCTCTCCACACACTATGTGTGTGGAAATGGAAGGCATGATGCAGAGTAAAAACAGAAGGAGAGGAACACATCTAAAATAATGTATCATATATGGAATATCAAAAAAAATACATTATGAACTAAAAACAGCCAAACAACATAACCTGCGTTTACCAACCAATGCAGGAATTTAGGATAGATAAGTAAAAAACATTGACTCTGGATTTGGTGGTTAGAACAGTGTATTTATGAAAACAATCATAAATATAGTATTGTATTTATACAATCATAAATCAGTATTGTAGTCCACAGCACCTTGATAAAAATGTTCAATTAAGATACAGTTTTAAAATAAACATCCATCCACATTTTTAAAGTATTAGAAATTTGGCTTGAAATATCTGTTACTAGCATCTTATGCCTTACATGTATAAGTCCCTGGCTTTGATCTGGCACAATATAGCATGAAAAATAACAAAACAAAATAAAAATATATTGAACACTCACTCTTCTACCCAATAGTCCTTGGTTATAGCAACAACAAAAATGGAGCAAGAACATATACATTGAAAGGAAATAGAAGAGAAATTCATCAAATGAGAGAAAAAGTATTTAAAGATTTCATGAGCCCATGAAATTATAGCAGTTTTCACTGTGGTAAGTTGTTATAATTCAAGTTGAGCCATGCCATAATTTGCCCAATAAAGAGACCCAATGTAATAGCATTTAAGTAAAAACTAAAATCTTGTTTATGTTTGTATATCAATATTCTTCTTGAGTATCATAACAGTGTGAAATAGAAAGTGAATTAAATAATGTTGGAATTTTCTGATTGCTTTGAAATGTTACATTATTCTTATAATAATTTTAAGTTTTGAAATATGAGCAAGTTGTGTCTTACATATTTTCTCTCACAAATATTAGTAACATTCATTTCACACATGGCAATATTTTAAGGATACAAAAAGTCTTTAATTTCTATTTTTAGGAGGTATACAAACAGTTGAAAAGAATATGTTCTATAAATTATATAGAAAACCTTATTATATTCAAGTACTTTTGGTATGAGATGTATTTATGAGTATATAGCTCTCTCTATAGTCTATATATACTCTATAGCTAGTAAATAAATCTACTGCACTTGATATTTTCTAAAGCTAGTCTCAAAAGAAAAATATTTTATTTACACTAAATAAAACATATTGTACATCCTGAAAAATAAGTAAATATGAAAATTATACTAATTTGATATAAGTCAGAAAGCATAATATAGTTTAAATATTATATGGATCCAGTCAGAACATATTGTTTTCCTTTGCCTAAAATAGAGCTTTGTATCACTGTCACCACTCTGTTCTGTTGTTAAAAACAAATAATTCGGTACTTTTCCAGAGGTCAGTAAAACACAGTACACTGATTCAGAAAATATTAAGGCACATAAGTAAAAAATAAACCCACATTGCCATTCAAATTTATGATAATCTAATCTGGAAAAATATTTTTCGTGCTATTTCCTTTTATTTAGACACCATAGTCACAAAAAAAAATGTTCATGATTGAATTTAGTTTTACAATGTAGGCCATCCTTTACCCATGAAAATCTCCTGTCACATGACAGATTTTTAGTCTCTAATTTGAGCAAAGTAAAATTATTTAAATTAAAAATTTTCCCACGGATAAAATAAAGTATATGGATTTGGATTGCTTTTGGATGCATGCCGTTCTCCTTTATATGCTTGCATGTCACTTTAATCAGCATTATCTGGAACATAAAATTAAAAAGTTTTATGCAAGGTCTTGTATCTAAAATAGAGATTTCCATCTTTTCTCCATCAGCAAGAAGCTCAGACATGTGACCATGTTTACACATTTCTTTCAGAAATAATGCAAGAATCGGGGCCAGAGCTCTGGCACAAGGGGTAAGGCATCAGGAGCAATTTCTGAGCATGTAGTAAGGAGTAACCCCTGAGCATCACTAGGTATAAATAAATAAATGCATAAATAAATAAATAAATAAAATAATAAAAGCAATAGGAGGATGGGATGTTTTTGCCTTTTGTTGCTTACAAGTGTGGCAAAGAAAAAGAGTAGAAATATACTAGAAATGTCAGGATAACACACTGCCTAACTCAGATTATCTAATGAGAAAAAGAGAAATGAAAAATATTATGTTCTAATATTCATTTATGAGCTTTTATGTATTTTAATACCTTTGTTATCATTGCTAGTTACAGGTAGTTGCTAAACTGATCTCTTCAAAAATGTGTTGGTGATATCCTCATTTCGATTAAAAAAGGGCAGGAATACAGGAAAAAATATAGATTGTACCTCAAACCTACCCTCGCTCCATATCTTCAGAACAAAATACTCCTCTGTTCTTTATCATTTCATTATGTGAGAGAACAAAAAAAATTGCAATATGGTGCCTGGAGAGATAGCACAGTGGCGTTTGCCTTGCAAGCAGCTGATCCAGAACCAAAGGTGGTTGGTTGGAATCCCGGTGTCCCATATGGTCCCTGTGTCTGCCAGGAGCTATTTCTGAACAGACAGCCAGGAGTAACCCCTGAGCACCACCAGGTGTGGCCCAAAAACCAAAAGAAAAAAATTGCAATATAAAATTATTGCTGAAATATTTCTCAATTTGTTCCAAACATTTTTATTAGATTTGGGCATGATTTTTCTTTTATGTACTTGCTTTTCTAACACCAAAATTAAAAAATTAATCACATCATTTGATTTTATATGCATAAATTAAAGAATCAAGTTCCAACATGATCCTGGACATAGGGAAATTATAGAGAGCATGGAATAAGATACTTACCTTATCAAGTTATTTCCAAATTGTCTTTACTCTTTGGAATTAAAAGGTCCCATTATTTAATAATTTTATAAAGCTATCTAGTAAAAATCTGTATACTCAAATATAACCTGTTACTGCAAATTAATTTGCCATGACTTTTGGTATTCATGAGAAAATGGTCATGGACATGTAAAAATATGCGAATATTGTTCTGTGATAACCAAGAAAAGGAAATCAACAGAGACAATGTACACACATTGGACATATTGCTAAAATTAGTTTACCAACAAGAGTAAAGTGATGATCTTGGAGATAGAGATGGTAGATGCTTGAGGGTTAGATGTTTAATCAGAATCTCAGAACAGAGGAGTATAATCTTTCTACCTATAGAAAAGTAAAGATGATTCATTTTCTTTGAGTTTAGCTCACTCAAGAAGCCTATATAGAGATTTAGTTTTTATCAACATAGCAATAAAAGCAGACACAATTCCTGATTTGTTCAAATATCATTAACTCATCTTCTAATTGCTGTTGCAAATTAAAGTGTATATAAATAAGACAAACTTCTAAATAGTTTAAAAGTACTGTGTTAT
Organism: Crocidura indochinensis; assembly: GCA_004027635.1. NCBI lineage: Eukaryota > Metazoa > Chordata > Mammalia > Eulipotyphla > Soricidae > Crocidura > Crocidura indochinensis. The sequence goes on along the minus strand of PVKC010003603.1, from coordinate 31,762 downwards.
AAACACACTAAGTAAAGGTTAAACAACACTAGTATATATATATATATATATATATATATATATATATATATATATATATACACATATATATGTTTTGGAGCCACACCCAGTGACAATCAAGGGTTACTCCTAGATATACACTCAGAAATTGCTCCTAGCTTGGGGGGACCATATTAGACACCGGAGGATTGAACTGAGATCCACCCTAGGTCAACTGCTTACAAGGCTAATGCCCTACCACCTCACCACTGATACCACCCCTAGAACATATGTTTTAATTGAGGTTGTTTAGAGATGCATCAAAGAGATGACCAAAAACTTAAACTGACACATGTGAAGAGATATGAGACCTAGAGCTAGAAGAAAAATTAACTCAATCAGGCATAAAGGATCAGAGCAGTTATACTATACTAATGGAGAAGGAGAAGGAGACTGCTCCTGGCAAAGTTGGAGGGAGATACAAGACTAAAGCTCTTGGTTTTTCATGACAGAAAATGAAGTAAATAAAAGAAAAAAATAACATTCTATATTAAAGAATCGTGAAATTGCACCAGTTGTCCATTTGCATTCATAGATATATACTTTCGTAAGAACATAGGACATAGCAGTGTTAAAAATGAGACAAAATGATATCTAAGAGAAGGTAAAATTGAGAGCTAATATTCAGACAAGAAGTTTACAAGTATAACCTTATTCTTTTACTTTAATCCTAATGATAATTAAAATTTACTGGCATATTTAATCTGCAAATGAAATGAAATATAATGTATTGCAATAAAGAGGAAACTGATTTTGGACAATTTTCTTTTGAATACAAGAAAAAACGGGGGCTGGGCGGTGGCGCTGTAGGTAAGGTGCCTGCGCTAACCTAGGACGGACCGCAGTTCGATCCCCCGGTTCCCCATATGGTCCCCCTGCCTGCCAGGAGCGACTTCTGAGCGAATAGCCAGGAGTAACCCCTGAGCATCACTGGGTGTGGCCCCAAAACAAAACAAAAGAAAACAAAAAAAAAGAAAAAACTCTGTGTTAAATATGAAGTCCACTGGCAAAGTCTGAACAATGTCTGATTCTAGTCAGACTTAAGTTATAATTTTCCTTTCAATGCATTAGTATTATCTTCCAAAGTAGATTATTCTATGCAAGGAGACTTAAAATGATAAAATCACTCAACTATATTTTGGGCATGTGACCTAAAAATAGCTTTTGTCCCCTTCAATTGCTTTGGGGAACTCCTGAAAGTGCAGCATCACAATTAAATTTAGAAAATGCATAATATCATATGCAGTGAATAAGAAATAATATCAGAATCACAAAATTTAGGATGTATGTGACTCACACTTCATATCCAATTCTATAGACTGTCTCTGCATGAAATAATCTGGGGTTATTTCCAACATGGATACGAGTTGTGAACTAAACTCTCTGCCAGTTGTCTGGAAGATTTTCTCAGTTTTATAATGCAGCAACTTATAAGAAGACCAAATTATAATGAAGTCCCACTGCTGTAGTGTCTTATCCTTTAGGAATTCAGATCCTGGGCATAGGCCATTATCTTGCTGAACTATCACCCAATATTCAGAAGAAAGGGTTGAGGGCACATGAATAATGCCAAACTGGGAGGCAAGTGTCTGTGTTCCCCAACTTCCCAATTCCCATATGCTTCCCTGTCTACCTGTTGTGGCAGGGCTGCAGCAAGAAACCAATTATTTTAGAAGGATTTTATTTTACAGTAAGGCAGGTTCATTGACTGCTACACATTAATTCCTGGCTATAGTTATAATGGCCAACTGGCTAGTTTTACCTGTAATTGCCAACCTACAGCCAAATAAATCTAATCCATAATATCTACCACCATTGAAAGGAAAAGACAACAATGCTCATATTGGAACTGATTTGAAATTAATTATTGAATGTACTAGATAATTTTACAATAAGTCATTTGGTTGTGATCATGATTCAAATAGAAGAGCACCCAGTATTAAGACAACTTAGGAGTGTACAGTCTCCATTGGTGAGGAGACAAGTGGGAATTTGATAAAAAGGAGAGAATTTTGATCAAATATCACAGGAAAGAAAAAAAAACAAGAAAAAAGGATTAACGCTTAGAATTCTGGAGAATGAAAACATTTAGTTTTAATATTTATTTAAAATAACGGTATATATCTTAATTCATATCTCAACTTGTTTTTAGTCGATGTCTTAAACCTACAAACCCCAAATCACACCAATATTTTTAAGCTTTAAAGTGTGCTATAGCAAGTATATTAAAGAAATTTTGGAGAATGAAATGATGAAAAGGAAAGACTGAATTTAACAGAGAAGTGCCTGCTGTAGAAAACAGCTTCTGCTGCTAGACCATAAGAGCATAGTCATAAGCTTGACAATTGGAAAATACAGCAGAGACCAGGAGGAAACTTCTGATGTCTCATATGGCCCCTGAAGATGAACGTGGGCTTATCTGAGCACATGCTGGATTTTTCTGAAGAGGTACAAAGAAGCTATAAGTAGAAATTAAAATTTTAAAATTCAAGTTGACGCTGAATCAAACAGTGCTGACAAAATTAGATCAGGATCAAACATACAAGATAGAGCCTCTTCCTTCTCCACCCATATGTTATCCTCTGGACTCCCTCAAGAAGAGTAAAAACATAACCTTAGACCACAGAAACAAAAACTGCATAATAACCAGCACAGTCACAATGTTAAATCTACTCTGAAACTTTATATACCAGTATCATGTATATTATTTGGCATTGGTTCCCTGCATTTCCAATGTAAAAAAATGAGGCAGAGAAGATACCGTATATACTCGAATATAAGCTGACCTGAGCATAAACTGACTCCCCTGGGAAAACTTAGTGACTCGAGTATACACTGAGGTGGAAAATGCAGCAGCCACTGGTAAATTTCAAAAACAAAAATATACACCCAAAACAATTACAATAATTGAGGAATTACTAGGTTAATTTTTTCAATATTTCTTGCTAAAGAAAAATTATAACCCAGCAACAATAACTTTAAAACTTTAAATAAAATGCAGAAAACAATAGCTCAACAGATAATCAAGCTAAATCACAAAGGTTACAATCCTTCAAAACTGGATTCCTCCTCCTCATCAGTGTGTCCAAACAGAGGTTCAGCTGTATCTGATGTGAGGTATCAGCATAGACTTTGTCATCATCACTGAGTTCGCCGATATCATCATCATTGCAGTAGGTCTCATACAAGGAGCAGACCATTGTGGTTTCAATAGTTCAGTGCATACAGTTCAGTTCAGCTGTCTAGACTTGTGGACTGAGCTGACACCGCCCCCTCCAGAAGACAGTAGAAGTCGACGGGAGATTATGTGCATTTGATTCTGTGTGGCGCACGGAATCAATTAACCTATATGACCGGAGTATAACCCAAGTTCAGGGTTTTATGCACAAATTTTGTACTGAAAACCTCAGTTTATGCTGGAGTGTATATATATATATATATATATATATATATATATATATGTATGTATATATATATATATATTTAAAATATATTAGGTTTGCTTTTGAGCCACATCCAGGGGTGCACAAGGTTTTACTCCTGGCTCTGCACTCATGATCACTTTTATGGTCTCAAAGGACCATATGGGGTTCTCATGTTCTGGGAATTTAACTAATAACTTTAAAGTGATCAGCAATATGAGAGGCAAATGTTTACCTACTGTACTATCTCTCCTTTTTCAAGAATTCAAATCTAGAGCCCCAGTCTCCTAACACCAGCCTATGACTCTATTCAAGTATCTTTTCAGAATCCCCCTGTTCCTGGAAAATTAGTGTGATAAGATTCTAGAAGTTTCTCACCTTACATTGTTATATGTCAATTTGAAGCCTTCTCTACCTCTTTTATAAGTCTTACACAATCATTAATCTAGCACCTCAGAGTATAGAAAATATCTGATTCCTCTCCAGAGAAAAAAAATTTTGAAGACAAGTAAAGGATTCTGAAACAGTCATCAATGTACTTTCATACATGCCCCCATTTGGATCGTTGGATTGTTGAAGCAATAATACTTGAATGTTTCCTGTCATTCGACTTGATAAGTAAGGATCATGGGTCTCTAACACACTTCCCACTTGCATGAATCACTTAATAAGTACAAGAGAGGGAGAAGGGGAATAAATGGACTATCAGAGGATCAATTCATACATTTATTCTCATGCCATTGGACTAAAATTATTCTTTTGTTTTTGACATCCTATTTAAAAAGCCTATTAAATCATCATGCTGAAAGTAGAGAAAAATATCCCTCTGTGATTTTAAGTAAAATACAGGAAGTACAGAAGGTGTTTAGAATGTCTGGCTATCATCTCCCTCTTTCAGATGTTTATATCAAGTTCTAGAGATACTGAAAATAATTTACCACAAAATATGTCTTGAAAGACATGCCAATTATATAACTAGCAAATTGAATTATTTTGATTAAACTGATTTCATTTTTTTGAGGGGAGGCACACCCAGCAATATTCGAGGCTTAGTCTTGGCTATGCACTCAGGAATAAGTCCTGGTGGGTTCAGGAGACCAAATGATTTGCTGTGGATTAAACTGGGGTCTGGCATGTGCAAGGCTCTACCTCCTGAATTATTTCTCCAGTCCCTAAATTTGATTTTTAAAAAGTTTAACCTATTATTCCTTTCCTATTTACATATTCACTAATTTTACAAAGGGGACCTTTTAAACATATCAATAGTTCAATAAATCCATTATGTTAATGGTGTGATACTTAACTCAGTCTTTATGAGAGAGTTTCCTTGAATGGTGTAATATATTATTATAAATGCTACTACTAAAGAGATTTATATCTATTGATTAGTACTTTTAGCATGCTGATCAAACAAATAATGGCACTTTGTATAGACTTGGGTACAACTTGAATCTATTCAAATTAAAGAATTAGATTGCATGAGCTTTCTGTTTTCCTGAAATTCAAGTCCCTCCCTTTTTCTTGCTATTTTCTTTCCCTATGACACTTCCTGAGTGCTGTTCCTATCTCTGTGCTTTTCACACTATTTTGTTCCACTGGAATTTTTCCATCAACACTCTAACTAAAAACAAATTCACCTTTTCCTGAAAACCTAACTTATAGCCCAGATCCTTTATGATTTTCTCCAACATAATTCAATGCTTACAAAGTTAATTATCCTTTCCTTTCCTAAAAGTGACTCAGAATAATATACATTGCCAATAATTGTACTAATATTGCATAATTGTTTTATATAGCTGGCTCCTATATGAAGAGATCTCAGATAGTTTTGATATCCACCATATAATACTTATTATGCCAGATGATCTATATTAAGCACTAAGTATATTCTTTAGACTCTCTTATATGAGCCACTAATGCAGGTGATCATTAAAATCCTATACAACTATCCTATATACAACTATCATACTTTTGTACAGTAGTTTGCAAATTTCAAAGTTGTTTGTTACACATTTTTCCTCCAAATAATAGGGAGCTATGAGAGAATTACTGACTTTTCTTGCCCTTAAATAAACTAAAATTTTAAAATTGATTAGTTAAAGGAATATTCTAAAATAAAATTTAGCAAATGAAGACATAATGATAGATTATATAGCCTTTACAAATAAGTCTTAGATATTTTTGTTGCAATTTTTAGTGTGTGACTCTTTTTAGGGAGAGGAGGAGAAGGAAGAGACTAAGAGGAAGAAAAAGAAGAACAATGAATACAGCAACAACAAGAAAAACAAGAACAAGAAGAACAAAAACAAGAACAAGAAGATGAACAAGAAAAAGTAGAAAAAGAACAAGATCTAGAACAAGAAGGAAAAAGAGGACAAAAAATGTCCTGTGATAGGGGCCTGGGAGATAGCAAGGAGGTAAGGCATTTGCCTTTCACGCAAAAGGTCATCGGTTCGAATCCTGGTGCCCCATAAGGTCCCCCGTGCCTGCCAGGAGCAATTTCTGAGCATGGAGCCAGGAGTAACCCCTGAGCACTACCGGGTGTGACCCACAAAAAATATATCTGTGATAGATATTATAAGGGAGGCCAGAAGGAAACTGGAGACATTGGTGGCAGGAAATGTGCCTGGTGAAGGGATAGGTATTGAGCATTATATTACTAAAATTTAATCATAAAGATATTTCTAACTGTGTATATCACTGTAATTCAATTAAAATATTTAAAAATACTTTAAATATTTAAAAATATTTTAAATATTTTAAAAAAGAAAAATGCAGACTATTAAAAGCAATTCAATTTGAATATATGGTAGCTGCAACCTGATGATTTTGATATATTTAAGATTCATGACTTTTCCATTTTTTCTCCAATATTTTATATAGAAACTATAACATTGAAGTAATTGCATATGGATTTATATTATGTGTGTAAAGTTGAAATTATCTTCTCTTTTTCTATTGATACACTTATAGAAAACTTCATTAATTTCCATATTCTTTTTAGTTTGTTTTTGTTTTGGGGCCAGGCCCATTGACACTCAGAGGTTACTTCTGGCTATTGGCTCAGAAATCGCTCCTGGCTTGGGGGGACCACATGTGACTCAGGGTTATTGAACCGCTGTCTGTCCTAGGCTAGCACTTGCAAGCACTTACTTCTAACGCCACCACTCCAGCCCCCAATTTCCATTCTTCATGCTATCTTTCTTTCATAACTTTCAAGTGTCAATTTTATAGAAAAATAAGCATACAACTTTATAAAACCTTCATTGAGTTATTCACCCCGGGGTAGATTTAAAGATGAGACTGAAATCATAATCCATAGGTGGCAGTATAGTATGTCTTGGCAACACTATTGATAGACAAAGGGCATTTCATTTACAGAGCATATATTCATTTTAATGGATACTGTTCTCTACTTTGTCTTAGTATATATATATGTATATATACATCCTGTATATACATATATACACACATAAATTATATATAATGTGTATATATATGTATATATATATATATATATCTGGGCAAAGTTGAAATGTTACAACTAACTCCTGAGACAGGAGCACTCCTCTTTAAGACTGAGTTAAGAGAGAACTCTATGTCTATTATGGAAACATGCATGGAAGACAGCACATATAAACTCAAGGTATTGCTGGACATAAAACCCAAACAAATAAAGGATCTTTGGAAATCTTAATATCTTAGTTTAGAAAATTCCTTTGTAACCTCTTACATGAGTTCATTAATCATATTTCAACATACCATCTGTTTCAAACATATATATGTATATGTAATATATATGCAGATATAAATAATATATATAAACAGACTCTCATTCCTCATTTAAATTTTATAATCCATTAAAAAACTATTAAATGAATGCCTAAAGAGGCACACAAATACACAATTTTATGTTTAGCTGATTTTCTTTTATTTATTTTCCTTTTCCTCTTTTGTACTGAATCATTTGACATGCTGCATAGACTGAAGCAGGTTGCATTGGACTAAATAACTCATTCTAGTTCCAATCATGTGTACAATGCTTATTATTTGGGAGGGTTCCACCCACTAACAACTCTGGCTTCAGAATATATTGTTTTCAGAGCTCTTCTGATATAACTCAGGCACTCTGATTGTATACAAACAAATATGTCTAGGCTTGATAAGGCTAAATTGCATATAAGCTCAAGTTCTTCTTTGTTATTATGTTTAAACAAAAATAACCATGTTATTTCCAGATTTAGTCAGACCACAAGAAAAACTATGAACTTCTGCCAAATAGCAAAGGACAGATTGGTAAGAACAGGGGGAAAGAGACAAAACTTATTTTCCTTCTTAGAATAAATGAAGCAAGGAGTCCAGTTGGAAGGCAGGAGGCATTATTTGATGGTCTGGACTAGGATTGAAGCCAGTTTTCCCGGGTTTGATTTCTAGTCAAAAGCATCCCTTCTAAAATAGAGAATACTGACTTTATTAAACAGAACATTACAGAAAAGCACAAACAAAAGGTGTGTATCTGAGGTGTGAAATAAGGTATGCTATACATACACACATATAAAACTGACATGCATATCTACATCTATATGCTATTTATAAAAAAAAAACCTGTAGAAAATTATTTGCTAAAATGTCTAAGGATCCCAAGTTCTAGTCAAGTTGTTACATAAATTTTGTGATCTTGGATTCAAGTTATCTAGAAGAGAGAGGACGTGAAGGTCAGAGGTGTATATATTTGTAATCTCAAGTTAGTTCTTCAAGCTTGGAATTCTTAGCAAGTCTCCTGTTTTGAGTTCTCCTCAGTCAACAGACAAATACCCAGATCTCTGGCATTAGGGAATACATTCCAATAAGAATATGCTGGAAATTGTGAAGCAAAGAAAGCTATTAAATGTGTAAATGTACTTAAATAGCCAATGCAGGAGCTACAAGACCCATACACCTATTTATTTTTGTAAGAAGCCTGACTATAAGCTAATCATTCATGCTGTGGTCTAATATCCTCTGTAAATCTTACATATTGCATTAGGTGCAGTCTTAACAGTATGATTTCTAAACTCAGATGATCACAGTACATGCAGAGAGACAGAGAATGGACTTGTTATAATTTGGGTGGAAAGAACCAAGAATATTTTACAGACAATCTGTGAGTGGAAAGGCTAAGAGCTCAGATGAGGAAGTGAAAAACAAAAACAAATCTTCCAGAAAGCCTTGTGTTTTGTCCTTAAAGGATGGACCATATCTTTTCCTAAAGGATAAGAGCTCTTGGGAAGGAAAGGTGATCCACCTAATGGTAGTATGGAAAAGGGTGATCCAAGAATCCTTGAGTTATCTTAGCAATAAGATGCTAGCTCCTAAACTTCCCGAAAATTATCCACAATTGGAAAGTGCCTTAGGCCCAAATAAAACTGGACTCCAAAGATTAGGAGAAAATCATAAAGAAGTATGCTGGCTTTAGGGAGTTAAGGTATTTGTTTGCCCAGACAGCAGGAGCTGTTCAGACAGATATAAAACTTGCCTCCACAAAGCCCTTCCCTCTAATGGGCTCCATCAGATCCCTAGTGACCATGGTTTGGGATGAACAGAAATTTCAGTCTCTTTGTCCACAACAATTTTCACACCCCAGCTGTCAAGAAGGGGGCAATTAATGCTGTTGCTGACAGTTATTCAAGTTTGGGTCTGGGCCCCTGGGATAAAAATTCACACTGGGATATCTAAGACATGTATCTGAGCAAGAAGCAAAGGGCCAGTAGAAAAAAATAAAATAAAATGGCTGTTCACTGATAATGTCTTAGAAAAATCTTTAGAGTTAGAAAATGTCTCAGTCTCTTCTCTCTGAGTTAGAAAGAATTACTAATTATCATTATTAGACTAATAATACCGCAATGCTGTTGTGTGAAGATAAAAAATTTTAGAGAATTTAAGCTATCGAATCTGATTTTAAGAAATTAGGAGTCCAATTTGAATGAAAAGATCTTGATTATAGTTCAGCTTTTCAAGGAAGTAACTCTAAAAACGTTTTTTAAATAATATATTGTGCATAATTTAAGTGAGGTGGAAGATAAAACAATTTCAAAAAGAAAAAAAGACCTGCAACAAACTATTTAATAGTAAAATGTTAACATTCCCTGCTGCACGCTTATATTTTCCTGGCATTAGATATTTAATTATTTATATATATATATATATTTTTTTTTTTTGGTGATGATCAGGGGTTACACCTGGCTATGTGATTAGAAATTTCTCCTGGCTTGGAGGGCCGGGAATCAAACCGAGGTCTGTCCTGGGTCAGGCATGTGCAAGGCAAATGCCCTACCGCTAAGCTCTCTCTCCAACCCGGGATTTTTATTAATTACATGATCCTTTTTATTTTATTTATTATTTTTTAATTAATTGATACTTTTATTTAAGCACCATGATCACAAACATGTTTGTACTTGGGTTTCATTTATGAAAAAGGACACCCCCCCACATCTGTGTAATTAAGAAAACAGAATATTGTCCTTTTCCTTTCCCATTGCTGAAGCTCCATGTCTGCAGCTTCCACTCTGAGGCAAAGAAAGATAAGTACAATTAGTTTGTACCTCACGTCTAGTTATCACTCAGCAGAGCAGACTGCTGAAGCTTTGCATTTTCACGTAACTCTCCTGTACATATCTCCTTTTTTAATTATTTCTACAGGTTTTAATTTGTAAACTGTCATGTGAGATTTGAGGTTGCATTTTGCCAGAGTAACTGATATGATTGCAGAAGCAAATTACAGCGTTACCTGAAGCTTTTTTTCAGACAAAAAATTATTATATATTTCTAGTGTTAGGGGAAACATTCTCTAGAACATGCTTCTAAGCAAACACAACAATTCTGGTCTCCTGAAAATTGATATATTCAATTAAATGCTCACAATCTGGTTAGCTTTCAATAAATATCATTTAAAACCAGGAAGACTCACTGTTATAAGCGTGACACCAGGTAATGAAGCTTGTATCATTGTTGCTCTCAAGATTTCCATCCAATAATATGCAGCTTCAAAGCTCTCATCTTGGAACTTAGAAAGCAATTTGACTCACATTAAAGGTTTCTTGCAATAAATATCCTCATTATTTTAACTTGATACTACTTCTAGTAAAATCTTTAATTCAGGTTCCAATATACTGAAAAGGAAGTGGGCCTGAAATTTGGGTTAAAATCTCTTCCTTTATAGAGAGAATGGGGAGAGTGCCATAATTATAGAACTGCTTAAAATGACAAAAGAACAAAGTATCTTAAAAAATAGCGATAGTTGATAAGCTCTGAAAACCCAAAGCACCCAGTTACAAATAGAAATAAAATTTTAAAATTACCTTTAGCAATAAATATGAAAATAAAAAACAACCATGACATGTATTAATATGCACGTGCATAGTGTCTATATAAATATATATGTGTGTATTGTTTACTTAATCCTGATCATTAGAGATGACTTTTTGCTGATCAATATCTTATATACTAAATGATACTAATGATCTCTGTGTCAGAAAGATTAAGATCCAGTTATCATAAGTACTTGAAAGTAATAGAATTGAATCAAACTGCCCATGATTCTGACTTCATTAATTCACAATGTCTTGCCCTCTAACGAGAGTGAATTGATGTTTTTGTTCTAGTGTATTTAATCAAACACTGAGAAGCAAGAAGGAGGAGAGAGGGAGGAGAAATGCAGGCAACTTTTACTTAATATTTTAAGTGAGAATTCACAGCTGTCAATTCTCATTGACATTTTCTCATACTCTGCTTAATTAATGCCTTTATTGCTATAAACTAAGTCTGTTTCTGCTTGTTAAGTAAAAACTGTCAAAGAAAGCCATTGAATTTGAAATTTTGTCTTTCCAGAAGCTGTGTACCAGCTGATTTAGCCAGCTCACTTTTCTGATCAGGATCTGGGAAGCATTTGAACATACTTAATCAGAGTTAGATATGAAGAAGGAACTTGAATTTCTTTCCATGGAATCGGCTTTAAAAAAGAGCTATTATAATTTTCACAAAAGACCACAAATTAATTTCTTTTTCATTATAACAAGGTATCTCTTACTAAGACATGCAAGGAAGAATGGATTAGAGTGAGAGGAGTCTATTGTAGAAACATTTTAATGGTTTGGAAGTCAATAGGTAGACAGAACAAGGAGACCAAATTCTGATAAATAGAATCGAGAATGATAGGCAAACTATAACCAATTGAGATATAATAACTACAATTAGTAGTCTATGCTTCAGTATATGTTAGAGAGATGTAAGCTAATAGGTGACTATTTCCAAGATTCTAGATTGTCACTAGAACAGAACTTAACATTTTATGTAAATGAGGAATAAGTAAGTAAAATTGCCAAAATTTACAGAAAGAATGAGTTCTAATCCTACTATTCCAGCAATATACCTGAAACAAACCTTTAAATCAAGTGTAAGTGCACATTTCACTCAGTACACACTTATTTGCAAGGGAAAACATTCTATATGAATTTCATATAAAGCTACAGTGACTAGAAAATATAGGCATTTAATTGGGTTCTAATTTGGTTTAAAACTGAAAGAATTACAGAAATTTATTGGAATGGTACCAGAACCAATAAGAGGTTAAGTCAAGAGCTGATACTGGTTTTCTGTAACGTGATAAAAGTTTATTTAAAAAAGGTGAGAAAGATGACACTTTCAAGAAAGAAGCAGGACTTCTCTAGAGAAAGAGAAGCACCACAAGAAGTGGAATAACACATTTCAAGTTGGAATGTGGGTGATCCCAGAGTGGAATGTGATAAGAGCTGAGATTTGAGTTCTCAGAGGGCTTTGAAGTGGGTAACAGCATTCATTCAGTGTAAAAGTGGGGACTACAAGCAAAGTTAGGAGAGATCTTGGGAGAAAATAGAATGTTAAAACATGATCTGTCAGGCTTGAAAACTGACTTTTCTGTCAGTGTCCTCATCCCCTACTGTCCACTGTGAACCAGAGTGAATAAGTGGAAATGGAACAGTGGCGCTGTTATTACATCTATTACAGAGAAATGTCCACACCAGACTAAAGTAATGGTAGGCTGGTTTTTAAAAGAAATTTTTAAAATTTTTAAAAGAAATTGTTTAATCCCTGAGTGAAGAGAAGATAAAAAAGAAAAAAGAGGTACACATAATTATTATACATGCAGTTTGGTATGAAAATTGTACTTCAATAGAAAATGAAAACAATGCAATAAGAATAATAAATTACCTAATCTCTCAGGGAAACAGAGAAAGACACTTACAGATCATCATATTGTTTAGTACTAAATGAGATAGGCTAATTCATCTAATAAGCTAGCTAATTTTATTATCATTTCTATATTTATTAGCCCGAAAATGTTCACTCTGACCAGAACCAGAGAAGTTCAGTGTGCTGAAGCTTACTAGCTTAAAAATGGAAAAACTAAACTATATATTAAATATAAAATATGTTAAATACATATAATAAAGGAATACAATAAAAGAAGTATACTAAATATACTAGTAGAACAAATTGAAATATATTAGAAAGAAAATAATTAAATAATTTATTAAACTATTTTAATAGTGAATTCTGAGAGCAAGGTTTGCTGCATATTTCAAATCCCCATACCTTTTGTATATTAGTAGATCTGGAAATGCCTCACAAAATGTATTTTGTGAGTTTCCAATGACTTACTTGCTCACTCATCTCATTATCTGGCAGGCCATTTGTCTTTCTTTTTTTCTTTCATCTAACAAATGTAAAACCTCCAGGGTTTTCTATACATATCCTTTTTGAAAATGTTTGTTTTTGTTTGTATATGGGTGTGTGTTTTCTCTAAAATATAGCCAGTACCCATTAGAATATGCTGTCAGAATTTGTGGTAGGATTTTGTGTCATTTCCCTTTTCACTTGAAAAATAGCATTTTGAAAAAAATATTTTTCATACACGACATTTTTCTCCCTATTCAGTTTGATAGCACCACCTGCTTCAGGAAATATATATTTTCCACAAACCAGTCAAATGAACTAATCCATTTTCACTATGTGTCCTTTTTGGCAAAAGATCCTCAGAATTTGCTTTCATAAAGATAAATTCTGTTGCTTTGCCTCTGTCTTTTTTTTTTTCACTTGCTTTATGAAAGAAAAGTGATTCCTTGTTTTCTTCCTTGTGGGGAAATGCATACAGAAATTTAATTCTAGAAACAATTAAAACTAGTCAGACACTGATTTTGGAAAATTTATTTTAATCACTGTTTCTCATTTTTCTCATTTAACAATGATAAATTTCTCAAAATGAGTGTTTGGGGGCAAAATGCCCTTCAAGTTGTGTTTGCTAAACATTCTGTAACTCTTCTATGCTATTGTATCTGGAATAAGAGGTGGTTGTAATGGGTTGCTTGATATTTTTTTAATACTAGTTTAATCACATATCATATGGTTTTTGGAATAATGGTATTAACAAACCAGCTGGTAATTTTGTCACATAGAAAAGAAGCATTTCATACCACTTTGAAATTATCTGTTATCTCATCGAAGTCAAGAGATCAAAGAAAGACATGCCGGGTTCACATGGAGTTGGTTTTATATATATATATATATATATATATATATATATATATATATATATATACAAAGCTTTTTTTTGGGGGGGGGTATGAGATTTGAAGATTTATTCCCTCTATATCTGCTGCCCATCCAGGTTTCTCAAAACTGAAAGTTTACATACGAGGTCCTTAGCTGAAGTCACAGATTGCAAAAATGTAGAAGCATGAGTCTCAGGGTGAACCTAATATATTTTTAAAATAATTTTTATTTTGACCAAAGTGGATTAAAAATCCTCCATAGTAATATTTTAGGTACATAGTGACATTGAATCAAGGGCATTACCATCACCAATGTTGTCCTCCCTTCACCCCTGTTCCCAGATACAGCCCATATCCCCCTCCTTTGACTCCTGGATTCTAGGATAAGTGGTCTCTTCTGTGTCTAACTTGTTGTAGATTGGGCATCGATTTTTTGTTGTTGTCTTTGGATTTGGTGTTTAAACCTGATAATTTTTTATTTCTATTCAATGTTCATACGACTGTTTGGTCTTGGTACCCTCCATTATTTCCCCCTCAATTTGAGGCAGAACATGATGGTTCAAGTTATGTGGTTCTATCTGAAGTAAAAAAAGGGGGCGGGGCAAAAGTAAAACAAGCAAAAAATGCGAGGAGTCCTTCTAGAGGCTATAAATACCAATTTAAGAGAAGAAAGGGAAAAAAAGAAAAACATAACAACAATACAAAAAAATCAAACAAACAAATAAAATAATTGAAAAGAACCACAGCAATAGAGACAACAACCAAACAATAACCACAGTCCCAAAATAAAAACAAAGCAAAAACCAACAAAAACAACAACAACATAAATTTAATCTGTGCTTCTCTCTCTCATTTTTTTTGCATAGACACAGTAAATACTGGGAGATTAGAAAGGGAATTCCCTTGACCTAAGCCCTAAGAGATACAGGGTTTCTTTGCCCTTGAAGTATACTGTCATGGGAATAACTCCAGGTTCCATACATGTTCTTTACCCTCCCCTAGGTCCTTTGGTGGTGTCCTGAAACTTTGTGCTCTGAACTAGAGATCTTGGTATTTGCACAGGTCATAGGATGGAGCCTAGGATGGAGACTTTCTTTATGGTTCTAGAAGTTCTGTTCCATTACTGTTGTTTTAATCAGTCTTCTGTAGTTGACAGTCTTGGTTTTTGTACCCATCCTAGGATAAAAACCTAGGATAGAGTCTGTCATTATGTTTTCAGAATGAACCTAAAATCTTAAGCTGTACATCCTGTTCTTAATAAAGTAGTAAAGTCAGCTTGAAAGTTGATATAAATTGTCAAGTTAAAATTTAACATAAATAAAGCTATGTGTACATGTCTGCTTTGTATTTATATGTATCTGGATATATATGTATCTAATATAAGCAGATAAGTACAGAGAAACAGAAGAAACAGAGGGAAAAGAGTGAAAAGAGAGAATACCTCTTCTTGTATAAAATTATAAGAACTGAAAAAAAGTGCTGCAAGAACACTTAGGCATATCATTTTATATTTTCAAAACCCATTTTTAGAGTCATCTGACCTTGAAATGTTCAGTATCTAAAAGATATGTGAAAGATTTTAATTCTGAAATCCCAGCCAGTGCCTTAAAAGTGCTATTAGTGCTAGTCTTTGAATTTAACATATCAGGCTAAAGATATTTTATACTTTGGAGACATTATCAGCAGCACCTTTGAAAGTGCTCCAGTTTTTTGGGGAATGGACTGAAAAGGAATAAAATGAAGAAAAGTGGAAGGGGGAAATATGTTCATTGGCCATTCACTAAGGCAAGTCTTGGCAATGCCATTTTAAACTATCACTTCTTGCTATTATTATTCTAACTTTAATAACAGAAAACACTGACAGTTGAGTGACTTGCTCAAGGTCATATTACTAATAAATGACAGACTCAAGACTTTAGGAAGCTTAAACAAAATTTGGGGGTTAAACCAATTCTCTAAATAACTTCTTTTCACTGTTCTCTATACCATATTCTGTGCAAGAGAGAATAACTTCTAATCAGTATTTTAAAACTAATTTTAACATGGGTTCCTAAAAAAAAAGTTAAAAAAACATGGGTTTCATTAAACCTGTCATTGGACAACTGTAATCCCTCTTACTCTTCAATATTTTTAGCAGTTATGAAGTAGGGCCCAGTAATAGGTCCTAACTCTTCAGTGATAAGACCTAGAATAGTGACATTCTGTGTATTAAAAAGTATGCTGGTCAGGCATTCGAATTTGAGGCTAAACCAATAATATAGCTGAGGTGAACTACTTCCACTAGATATATTGTATGTTTTGCTATCTTTGTTTTGAAAATATTATAGTCTCTGCTATTTGTAAGTGAGAAACTAGAGATGACTCACAGAAAAAAAAAGTAATCAAAGACAACCATTGCTTTTAGTTGCAACATGGCCACAAGCTAGTAGATGGAGCAAGAAACGACTGACAAACCAATGAGCAGAGCTCTAAAGAAGTGTAAGTCTAAGGGAAAAATGCTTACAAAAGTAAAATCCATTAACTTCTAGTTCATTATTTTAACCTCTACAACTATGACCTAATGCCTACTTTTATGTTGCAGTTTTAAGAAAATTCACAAAACAAAAAATTCACAAAAAATATTAACAATTAACAGTCTACTCTCTTCTCAAAATAGGAAATGCTAGATGTTATCCAATTGTTCACATACAATTAGATACATTTAATTCCTGAGTGTGGAAAGCCATAGACATCCCCTAAAGAATTTCTTACTGTTCACATACACCTTAGTTTAGTTAGGACTGGCATTCATTCCACGCTGACACTAAGAAGCCATTGCTCTATGCAGTTCTTGAATGTTTCTGTAAGCGGGATTTTCCCAAGAGCTTTCCCTTGAAGTAAAGCAGAATAGAGTGCTGGTTTTAGAAGTGACTACCGCATGGGAGAATCATAGCCTCTGGGAAAAGAACTCACCACAGCTTATTTTTAGAGCTGAGCTCTGGGTTTGCAAATGAAAAGTGAGATTCCACAAGCACAGACATGCACATTGTAGGTGCTGGTGCCAATGAATGGAAGGGCTCACAGATGTCTCTGAGATGACATCTGTCTTCCTCTGTTCAGTTAGAAGGTGTACAGTCACACTTATCTTTGTGCTGAGCTAGAAGAGGAAATTGCATCAGAACAGACAGTTGCTTATGATGCCAGAGTAAAAGTGAAAAAGAAGTGTCTCTCATGCATTTTAGAAGTAAGACAGAAAAGTGAGGTAGGAAGAGCTTTGAGCATACAGGACAATTGTTCTTTTCCAGTAAAGTACTGCCAAGTGATTAAGTTTCTGGGTCTGTTAATTCATCTGGAAATGAGCAAAGTAGACATATAGAACTCTACATTTCCTTCTAGGGCTAAAAT
Source organism: Crocidura indochinensis (assembly GCA_004027635.1). Lineage (NCBI taxonomy): Eukaryota > Metazoa > Chordata > Mammalia > Eulipotyphla > Soricidae > Crocidura > Crocidura indochinensis. The sequence goes on along the minus strand of PVKC010003603.1, from coordinate 14,352 downwards.
AATAAATGCATTGCTGTCTATCTGGTCCAGAGCTAGTTTGGGAGTCCTGATAGAGAAATACATAGTGTACATGTCAATTTCCAACCCCCCAAATCCATAAAGTCCCCAAATGTTCATGACTGCCAATATAATTATTAGGTAAACATAGCTCTATAACTCTCTTTTTAGTTTTTAGAAAACTCTTTTTCTCTTTTGGCACTCTTTTTCTTTTCATTTTTTTGCTGTATAGTTCTATGAGTATATCCTAAACCAACAATTAAAAGTTGACTAGTATAGGGGACTGGAGAGATAGCACAGAGATAGGGTGTTTGCCTTACATGCAGCTGAATGGTGGTTTGAATCCCAGCATCCCATATGGTCCCCTGAGCCTGCAAGGGGGCAATTTCTGAGTGCAGAGTCAGGATTAACCCGAGTGTCACAGGGTGTGACCCAAAAAACAAAAAAACAAAACCACAAAAAAGAATTGACTACATTGACTAGTTGACTAGTATAGATAATAATACATAACTCTTTACGATTTAAAAATACAGATCAGGTTTGTATTCAATAAATACTGTGCTTTAAAAGTTTTATACAGAGGATATTCTTAATTATAAGAACGTGGATGTCGTCACAATATTTACAGTATTTTGATGACATTGGATTTGAAACCATGTTAAGGTCCACAGAGTAAATAATTAAATAGCAATCTCTGTATTTCTCTCTTCAAAAACTTACTCTGTTCAAATTAATATTTGTGTCAGAAATAATTTTTAAATATTTCTTACAAAGGAATTCATACTGAAACACAGATTTAGTATAGCAGGAAGGGGATTGACTTGCACACAGCCAACCTGGGTTCAATCTCCAATGTGACATATAGTTCCCTGAGGTCCACCAGAAGTAATATCTAAAATCAATATCAGGAATAAGTCCCAAACAATACCAGATGTCACCCCAGCCCCACCTTTTAAAACTTCCATCTTATTTGATGAAAATTTATTAGTATGTTGATAATCTGGCAAACATGCACATTTTTAACAAGTGAAGCTCACCAAATATCTTACACAGGTGCTGCATGTTTTGGAAATGCCAAGTAAATTTCCATTGCATTTTTTATTGGTATTTTTCTCTGGTTTATGTTGTAAGTATTAGTGTAAGTGTTGGATATCAGACTTATACATATTGTAATAAACTATAACTTTAGTTTTTATCTTTCAAATATGAGCTTTCCTATGAGAATATAAAATCATATAGTTTATGAAAATTACTATATTATATAAGTAGTCACTTTATATTTCTCAATAAGATAGCTGATAATTCATTTAGTCTATATTAATGGCTTTATTCCTGGATATACACTATAAGAATAGTCCATATTTATATTTTATTTATCATGGATGGGAACCAGGCACTAATTATTTTAAAAGATTCACAGTGACTTTCATATGAAGTTAGGTTTTGATAAAATTTGCATAGAACCATAAACCTCACAAATAGTCAAATACATCCTTAAAAGCCTTAAAAGAAATTGAAGTTATCACATTTTTATATTAAACATTACTATAGATATATAGTATTCAAAACAGCATTGTCAGAAATAAGGATAAAGTGAGAGATCAATAGGTTAGAAATAAAAACCCATTGATAACCCCTCAGATTTATAGATATTAATCTCTGACAAAGAATTTGGTTACATAAATATAGATAGCCTCTTCAATAGAGGGTGCTAATCACATGCAAAACATGAAACTGACTCCATACTTCACACAAAACACAAATTTAATTAAAAGTGTATTAAAGACCTAGCGATTATATCAGAAATCATAAAAGACACTGTTGAAAACATAGGCATAAGTCTCCAGGTAGGTACATGAAAGAGGTCATCGATTACATAATTCCACTGACAAAAAGCAATGAGATTTATATAATCAAGTGAAATTTTATGAAATTGAAAAACTCCAGCATGCTGAATAAAACTGGTACATAATTGCATGGCATATTAAAAAATACTCAACTAACTCTGATAAGATATTTATCAATAATACCTTAGGAAAAGAACTAGCATCCAAAATCTGTAAAGCATTCATGAAGCACAACAAAAACTATAGTCCCATCCAAAAAAATGGGAAAGGAGATAACTAAAAACTTTCACAAAGAAAGCTTATAAAAAATTGCTCATTATCACTTAGTATCAGTGAAACAAAATCAAAACAATAATGAGGCATCATGTTATATCAATGAAAGTAGACTATATTAAAAAATCACAAACAACAAACATTGGTGGGAAGGTGATGAAAAGGTACTATTGACTGTCATTAGAAATGTTACCTGATCCAGTTTATATGGCAAATAATATGAAATGTTTTCAAAATATTAGGAATGGAAGCTACCTTTTGTCTCAGATAATTAACGTCTAGAACCTAATCCTATAACACAAAACATTAATTAGAATACATACCCATGTGTGCACTTATTTTTATTTAATCTCATTATAAAATATTCAGAATATAAAGAAATACAAATGTTCAAAAACAGACAATACAAAAAGAAGTTGCAGTATGTATACACAATAGAATTCTATGCAGTCACTAGAAACAGATAACCTTAATAGTTCGACTTTTTTGACTACTTTACTGTGTTGACACAGTCCAGTGACAAAAGAACCTGTTGTCTCCCAGCCTAGCCCACACCCTAAACTGTCCATTTTAGATCTTTCATCATCCGATCTTTGTTCTTTTTTGAGACTGGCACAGCCGCGGACCTTTTCAGCCCACGACCCTGCTCTGGAGGAGCCACTTTGGCACTCTCACCTCTCTTCTTGGCTTCTGAACTCCTTTTAGGCAGTCCTTTCTCCCCTCTGAAAGTTAAGGCAGCCATTTATACTAGCCTATCTAGTGACCTTGGGTGAGCTTTAGGCAGGCACTCAGGTGAGGAGGTCTGTGCAAACTTCTTTTCAGGGTGATCTTGGCATTGTGGTCCTTGAACTTCGGGGACAAGGAAGCTAAGGGGCATGCAGGAGATGGTAGCTGAAGGCGAGGGAGGCCTTGAGCCTTGAGACCTTGGGCCCTGCTCAGTGTTGGGAACTGGAGCCTTTTGACCCACACTGGCTTCACAGCCCTAGTCAAGGCTCTGAACCTCACTCTGTCCTTTTGTCTCTATTCCTGTAGGAAATGGCTCTAACTCCCCTTACTTTTGGAATTAAGCAAATAAAAATTAAATGTTAAAAATAGACTAGAAAAAAATAGTCATATACTATTCCATTTCAGATAGAATTGGAGAGTATAATGCTGAATAAAATAAATTGGAGACAGAAGTTAACCTTTAACATGCAAGATAACCTCACTTATCTGCGGTATATAGGCAAAGAAATGAAGCATGAAAGTTATCAATAATAATAAACTTCAAGTATTAGAATAAATACCAGAGAGTGACAAAATGAAAATGTAGGGGCTTGTGGAATAAGGATCAGGAAGGAACCAATAGGCTACTGGGAAATAACACAGGAATATAAATAAAAGTTTATCATACATGGAGTATGTCATGAGATCTTTGATGGGCTGTGGTGTGCAGAAACTTTGTATATCAGTACTAAACACTTGAACACTGTAACCTAAGTTTAAATTGCTATGATTTTAGCTTATATCCCTTAAGCTATAATGAAATTTAAATAAAATTTAAATTAAATGTAAAATACATGACAAGAAAAATAAAATCACTGCTTTGAATTTAAGAGATTTTATACATTGTATTTTGTTTTGTTTTGCTTTCTGGGCCATACCAGATGACACTCAGGGGTTTCTCTTGGCTATGCACTCAGAAATTGCTCCTGGCTTGGGGGACCATATGGGACGCCAGGGGCCTAGATTGGCCTTGCACAAAGCAAATGCCCTACTGCTGTGCTATTGCTCTGACCCCTGCATTTTTTATTTTTTGAGAGAATTGTGGGGTCTAAAGGAACGTTTGAATAATCTGGAGGCTACTATTAATAATTCTCTGCTCAATTACTTGGGGCTGTTCACCAACAGGGATAGTGACATGATAATACTCAGACCCAATCATATTGGGGACCACATCAACCAAACCAACTGGCAATCAGCACCCAAAATTACATATTCAAAAATGTTCATGGTCCATGCAGTGTCTAGAATAGAAATATTAGTTTTGAAAGAACTCTGTCCTTTCAGTTATTTCCTTAGCCCCATCCCACAGAGGCTTAATATATATTTAATATAAATATTTTAATATATATTTAATAATATATAAATATATAAATAAAAATAATATATGGTTTTATAAGTACATATACTTTGGGGGGGGTATGCAACACCCAGAGTGCTCAGAATTATTCCTACCTCCGCACTCAGGAATCACTCCTGACAGGCTCATGGAACCATATGGGATGCCAGGAATCAAACCTGAGTTGGCCACATGCATGGCAAACACCGTCCCTGCTTTGCTATTGCTCTAGCCCCAAGGATTTAATTTCTGATGTTTTGAAATTTTCATTTAATTTCTACCCAAAACTCTCAAGGACTTTACCAAATGTGGAGACAAAAAGTAATTTAGGTATTTATCATTATTTTATATGTATAAAGATCAATCAAGTCTTATTAAACTTTATTAAACTTTAATCATGCTAAAAAATGTTGTCAAATCTTGCAATATGTTTGAAACATAAAATCCCAAAGAGAAAAAAACAAGTTATATCAATTGAACAAAAAATAAAACTAACCATTAGCAAAATAATAGTACAATTTTAACTTCAGATGAGATGTTCACGATACTATACTATAAAATACTACTTGTATATATATGTATATATATGCGTATATGTATATACTTGTATAAACAGCTCATAGCAAAGCCTTATTGCCTAACCTTTATCTCCAGCTTTAGTCTCCCATAATTTTTCCTACATATTTAACTTTTCCACATGCATGTCTAATAGGCATTTCAAATTTTATGTGTCCTAAACTCACTTTTGATACCATCCTTATTTTAATATGCAATTTCCAATGTATGTTTATTTACTATTCATTCGGTTATTTCAATCATTAAAATTAATATCAGCTGCTTTCCCAAATTCTGTACACAAATACTCTCAACTATACCCTTAAAACACACTCTAAATCTGACCCATTTTTGGCACTTCTTTTGCCTACTGTTTAACTAATCCAAGGCTGAAATTCTCAAAAGTAATTTTCTAAATGTTCACCATACTTCAATTAATGTTATTATCTCATTTTTCATCATGCAATAGACAAAAATTATTTTAGGAAATACACTGCACTACTTCATTTTCTTACTTTAACCTAACAATGACTTCTAAGGGACTTTATTAAGTTCCTTAAGTATCTCTGTAAACTAATCTGGTATCATTTTGACCCTATTTTTGAGTTTGTTGCTATTGCATCAATGTTCATGACCAGGATAACATTTGTAAATCGGTTATTTTCTACCAGGGACATCCTCCTCCAGAGCACTTAGGTCATTGGTTTAGATGGCTTTTGCCAAAAAATATACCCTGAGATTTACCTCTTCACTCAATCTCTGGTTCTATTTTTTTCCTTAGCAGTCACTATCCTTATTTTATGTTTATTTCTCACAAAAGGAAAGCCCCAAAGACAATGATGCCCAAACTGAGTGACTACCCACCAGACCTGGCTCCCAGTAAGGACAAAAAAGTGATGTTTTGTATGTTTCATTTTTTGTCTATATCTTTGAAAAATAAAACAAAGAATGTTTTCTCTCATTAGTTGTTACATTGATATTTGGTCTCAGTCTTTGTTTTTAGTTTCACTTCATTCATGAATTTGACCAAAACTAAGCTTCATTGATTAGACTGTATGTCTCTTTTACAACTTGAATCAAAACCAATGAAGTCTCTCTGGTTACCCACTAGGAAGATTCCAATAGTAGTAAGACCTACTAGAAAACTGACTAGCATTTTTAAAACTGAAAATATTAATATTGATATTAACGTTATTATAACATTCTTTTTATTTGTTTGATTTTGGGTCACACCCAGTGATGCTCAAGGGTTACCCCTGGCTCTGGCTCAGAAACTGCTCCTTTTGGGGCACCATCTGGGACACTGGCAGATCAAACCGTGGTCTGTCCCAGGTCAGCCATGTGCAAGGCAAATGTCCTACCGCTGTGCCACTGCTCCTCAAAGACTAAAGGGACACTACCAGATAATTCCTACAATTAAAAATAGGCAAGTTATTTCTCTTATATTGCCTTTTAATATTTTGCTTCAATATTCAATTTTTTATGAATAAAAATAACATAAAATACTTATTGTAAGAACAGGGAGAATTTAACTCATCAAATAAACTTTTTATTTGTTTGTTTTTTGCTTTTGGGCCACACATGGCGGAGCTTAGGTGTTACTCCAGGCAGCAATGTACCCTACCACGAACCATCACTCTAGCTCTTAAATAAACCTTTTAATGTTATCTCCTTTCTAAGAATATTGAAAGCATTACCTTAATTGTTTTACCTCTAGAATATTTTTGATATTTTTGACCTTTAAAAATAAAGACTCTTTTCTTGATAAAATACAGTCAGTGGGCACAGGTATGACAACCATTAGGTAAAATATGCCTTTTAATTTGCTGAATATCCCCTATAATTATAAATTATTTTATTATTACCCAAAGACATACAACCAACAAATACTTATTAACCATCATACACATAAGCAGAAAGTAGTTTCACAATTTAGTATGGGACAGTTTAAGGCCTCATAAAATGGCAAATAAGAAGTAGAGAATCAATTAAATTTATAACTACATAGCAAATGTCTAAATTTGCATTCATGCACACATACACACTTTAGGAGACAGTATAGAGTAGTTAAGTAGCTTAACTTATTGTGGGGTCTGGTCAAACCTTGGCACCAAAAGGTACTCAAAATCAAAAGGTGCAATCTAGAGACTCTTGAACATCACTGAGTGTCCTTGCTAATCCCTGGAACTTCAGGCTATAAGCAGCAAGGCACCCACTGGTTCTTAAAGTGAATTTCTGGTTTAGTTGTTCAAGAATCACCGCAAAGGATCCTTGGACCTTCTGACTACAACTGGAAACAATGGAAGTGAATGTGAGGCAGAAGCAGGTCAATACTACTACAACTAAAAATTGTTTCTGAGTACTTGTTCAGAGCAAAACAATCTCAATCGACAGTCTTCTGTGGACAACTGGATGGTGAGAACCAGTTCTTCTTTTCATAGAGCTCAGCCCATGGCAGGGCACTAAGAAGGAAGAGACACAGAATAGGCCCATGTTAGTACCTGTGCATTGTTGAATGAATGGCATGAGAGTTTAACTAGGTCTGGAAGAACAAGTGGAAATTACATGAAAACAGCTATGATAAAAAAGCAGTTTAATCAAAAGGAGTGAAAATAAGAAAGTATAAAGCGTATAAAGCCTCCTTGGGTAAGTGGCTGTTTAGATCACAGTCGGAATCCTATTTGGGATCAGGTAGTAACTCATATACAAAAGGAGGTCTAGTAAGAATTGCATGATTTCCTAGAAATCAGATGGCAAGGGAAGATCTCAAGAAAACTGAGTAGGGAGTAGGTCCAGATTAGAAAAAAATGATCATTTTAAATGGAAAATAAGACTTAATGTTCATCAGCAGCAGGCCGGTTTAATAATTTATTTTCCAACCTCTCAGATTAATCACTATTGAGTTATTTTTAAATGCTCTAACACTGAAAGAGTAACTGTGAAATAAATTAATGAGATAATTTAAGTATCTCACAATACATTTCTAATGAACAAAAGCAAACCGCAGAATTGTGATTTTTTTTTGAAAATAAAAGGCCATTTCTAACTGCAAAAATTACTTTGAGCATCTTCTTTGACTAGAATAGTCCTAGAGCTCTTCACAGAATGATCACTGAGTTGGCATGATGAGCTCCAGATGGCAAAAGTGGAGAGATAGCAATAACTGCTGTGAGACTTTCCAGTCTGGTTTTAGGATATTTGGCACGTCACTGAATGTGCTAATGTAGAACTCAATGTGTAAATTGTCATTTGCGGTCCTTAATTTTTAAGGACAAAATGGGGTTTTGAAGCAAGAGACTTTAGAATATGTGGACTTGACAAACAAAGAAAGAGAACATTAGCCTAGCATGGATAACTTATGTATCACAAGTTACATATTTTAAGTAAATGTTCACTGGATCATTTAACTTGGCATTTATAACATGTCAAAAATAGAAACTTTGTTCAGTGGGGAAGGTACAAGACTTATCATCTACAGAGAGACAGAAAAACCTCATAGAAAAGAGCAGACATATACCAAACTTCTTTGACTTTGGGAAGGTTACAGACAAGGTTGATAGTGTCAATGCATGCAACATGATTTATCATGAGCTTCAGAAGGCCCTCAATAAAGTTCCACATGACAGCCGGCCATGAAAGCAGGAGCTAAGGAGATCTAGGTTGAGTATGGGAGTGAATTAAGAACTACTTTTAAGAAAACAGCTGAAGACAAAGATGCTGCTGACATGATGAGTTACATTGCCTTACAGTTAAGTTTGATAATGCCTAAGCTTTTTTATATAATTGTGTTAGCTTTTGGAGTTGTGAGTAGCATCTCAAAATGTTTATTGTGATAGAATTGCAGAAACCAGAAAAACTAGGTGCTTAATAGCCTAGATAAGATTAATTTCAAGTTAAACAGCCCCTAGCATGGTTATGTTTTTTACAGATTGTTGCAGTATTTGATCGGGAAGGAGGACAAAAATAAACATTTTCAGTGAACCAGCAAGTTGACTTTTTAAACAGTAGATATAGCTTCACAGCTAAGATAGAACTAATGAACTTCAAGATAAGGTAGAGAATAAATTGGATGGAAAAACAGGTTACCTGAGCTCCATCTACCTGTGGGCACTTAAGTAAACCTCTTTACTTTGTGGGCAGGGGATAATTCATAATCTCTAAGTTAATCTAAGTTATAGCAAATGATTTCTGAGTTTTCTTTTTAGAGCACATTTCAGTTATCATGCTGTGATGAGATTTGTGATATAACATGCTGAATATTTTCTTTAAGTGACCAGGAAATGAGTCCAAAGAAAAGTCTAGATAATTTTATTTTCACAATGAAAGGAGAGATACCCTCAAGTTCCAAATCCATATAAACTGTATAAAATAGAAATAATAATGAAAGGAATGCCAAGCCTTTTTTGTAAATTAAAGTTGTTTTACTAAATTATTGAGCCATATTTTTGTATGTGTGCTCTCAAACAAATTAATACCACTTGTAAGTAAAAAAAAGGAAATGCAAGTGTCTCAAATATATTAGATACATAAAAGCTGGAGTATGCATAATCGTCTTGCTAGAGTTCTTAAATCTCTGTATATAAACTGTTTAAAAGTAAATTAAAATTATTCCTTAATGAAATACAAATCTGAAGTCACTTGAATAACTAATCATTTTATGACCCATGCAGTGAATTTTTAATGCCTACTTCTACCTGATTATTTTAGATATGTCTGTGTTGTAAATTAAAAGCTACATAAATCATTAATGTGTTGATACAGATCAGTGAACTGCTTACACTATATGTGATTCCTTAGGACATACAATGTCTGATTCACCTCCCTCCCTTTCAATTATATACCTGCCAGGCATCTTTCCTCTGCTATTATTCTACAAGCCATTATTTGGTTAGACTACAAGTTGAAGTTTTTCTTACTCCCCCAATATAAGTCGATGTTTCCACTCAAAGCAATATTACGATAAAAATATAGCTGCAAAAACCGGAGTGTTGGACAGAATTTAAAAAATGTATTTTTTCCTATGTTTTCCAGGTGAGATATATCCTCTTGCACTTTTCTTAAGTTCAAGTATATACTTTATTACACTTAAAAATGCCTTTTTTATGGCTTGAGAGATAGAACATGATAAAAATCACTTACATTGATCCAGGTAATATTGGTTCAACTACTGGAAATGCCTATGGTTTCACAAGCAATGCCAAAGTATTACTTTCAAATACAGAGCTAGAAATATTCACTGAGCATGGCTGGATTCACCTCAGAAAACAAACAACAACAAAAAATAATTTGCTATTATAGATTTACTATTGCATAGTGAGATGCCCTCAATTTTCTCTCTATCTAATAACTGTACTTCTTTAGCTTTAATCAAGAACTGGAATTTTTTTCTTTTTTTTAAATGATATTTTATTTAAACTCCTTGATTACAAACGTGATTGTGGTTGAGTTTCAATCATGTAAAGAACTGGATTTTCAATGATGCTAATTAATTATCCCTGTTCAATGATGGAAAAAAGTTGAGTCCAAATTAAAATGTTTATGGGACTAAATTTATATAATCTATACTGTTAGAAATGACTTCTACAAGATATTTTAAATGTAAAATGAGCAAAGCATGGCTACCGGAGTATAATGGAAAATAGTAAAATACACACAAATAGTCAAGTGCCTTATATGCCTAGAATAATATAGAGAATTATTATAATAATTAATCAATGAAGACAATATAGAATCAGAGGATAAAAAGAAATGATCAAATACCTATGGTTGTTACACAAGATTAGATAAAGTCAGGTAGTTAAATATTAAAATTTTAGATTTCAAAGTGTTGATTTGAAATGGATGGCTATATGTTAGGGATTTAAGTTTTTCTTAATCTGAACTTTTAAGTGATGTTCTATTATTTTAACAGAGAAATAATTTGATCAATCATGTATAATTTGTTAAGTGAATTTTTTATTTGAAATTATGATAAACCTTAGTCTTAGAAGCAAAATATCCATATCATTTTTATCCAAAGCTTATCTATTAGTATTTATTATTTAGAGAATGTGGGCCCAATGAACAGTTACTAAAACAATAGCAATTTGGAAGAAATTATATTACTTGGGGTTTCTTCAGGTGCAGGAGAAGATGCTATAAAGAATAAATAAGGTTGTATTATCTTTACTTGGTAAAGAACATAAACATCAGGAATCAGGGAAACTAACCATTGTCTATATTATGAGTTCATTGTATTAAGTTCTTTTTATCAAGGTGATTTCTCACAAAAGGTTTCTTTTTTTTTTAAAATTTTTTTTTCTGGTATTTGGGCCATACCTGTTAGTACTTAGGAGTTACTCCTGGCTCATTTACTCAGGAATCACTCCATGTTGGCTCAGGACCAGATGGGGGTACTAGGGTAATTAAACACAGTTCAGCCCAGTGCAAGTCAAGTCAATGTATTATTTTTCAAGTCCCCAGCAAAAAGGTATGTTTTTTAAAGAAAGAAATTACTAGGAAAATTACTTGGAAGAGGAATCAAATAGCCATGATTTCTTCTAATGAAGAACATTTCCTGATGTTTTAATATTTAATATCTTTAATATTTGAAAGAATAGGATTTGATTTTCTAGGATTCATTTATATGGTGATACAGCTTTAAAAATCTAGGTAATAGCTAAAATGTGTGCCTATGTCTGCAGAGCTTAAGTAAAATCTAAAAGCAAACTAGTAGAACATGGATAGAAATTAGAAAAGTATTCTACATTATTAGCATTATTGACTCTTTATTTTAAAGTCTTCATTTTAGATTTAAGTTCTTTATGATTTTCTCATTTCCAAGTCTCCTAAAACACAAAATTGGATCGTATTTTATGTTTATAGGATATTTCTCTGAAAATACCACCTTTAATGCTGGTTTCTTATTTTGTTCCTCTATATATTGATGGTTATGTCCCCAGTTAAATTCCAACTTTTATAATAATATAATAGCAATATAACTTTTTAAAATTAACTAAAACTCCCCCAAGGATTTCTTTCTTTCTTTCTTTTATGTAATGGCTATATATATATATATATATATATATATATATATATATATATATATCATAAGGAGTCAATAAATATTTAGATCTACTATGGTTTATGACAATGACTAAAGCTCATTTAAAAAAAACAAAGACAAGTAACCAACATAAAAATATATGTTATATTGCGGGACTTAAAACATATTATTTAAATAATTGTTTTCACTTTTTTCTCATTTTTGTATAAAGCGCTAAACCATCTCTTATCATTGAGAAATTTGCTCAACACTATGGATTCTAGAAAGTGTTTGGGATTACTATATTTGTATTTTTGACAGGAGGGAGTTTTAATATATTTTTTCATTTTTCATGAAAATAAGAAAAACAACACTCATATGACTACTTTTTCTTTTTAATTATGCTTTACTTTATAATTTTGACTTGTTTTTAAATCTACCCCAACACACATGACTTTATTCTATGGTAACATAAACAGTCAATACTTAGAGAGTTTTTACACCATGCAGAGAACTGCTTTTTTAGATCTGTAAATGGATCACAGAAATAATGTGTATAAATACTTCATCATGCACTTGATCATGCACTCAAACAAATACTTGATTATGGACAATACTTCAATTGTCCAGAAATCCAAATAAGCATGGCCAATATGAGATAAATAAAGGATAAAATCAGAGAGCTTTTTGAAAATAGTGAACCTAAACTGGGCCTTGCAATTTGACCATAAGTAAGAGCTGAACTGAAGTTAAATGGATAAGATCTGGCAAGTAGAAAGAGTAGAAAAATTTACTCAGAAGAATAGAAAAATACTGAGATTTGAGAGACTCCTTATTAAGATTGTCCCATTTGTTTCTCATTTACCTTGTCTAAGATATCCCTTGTAATGCTATTCTCGGACTGCCTGGCTCATGGAACCCCATATAGAGCTGTTTATTCCAGGCTACCCAAGGCTAGAGTCATTGTCCCAGGAATTTTCCTTGACACTGATACTATCACTGATACTATCACCCAAGAAATGTGGAAGGGCAGAACAAGGAAGAGCTCCATCACCCCAAGATTAGTGACTCTTAAACTGTCTTGACTCCAGCCATTCCTCCTCCCTCATAGAGAGCTCTATTTAAAGGAGATAATCCCTATCACACTGTGTTGCACCAGGGGTCCTCCTAAACCCCATTGTTCATGCTTATCTTTTCCCACTGCCTCACCTACTCCCTGGCTGCCTATGTCCTATTATTCCTCAGACATCCTAGAGCTTCTTTAGGTTCTGAACAAGTATTGTTAGAGGAGAATAAACTATGTAGGTCTAAACCCTAGAATGGATTCCTTCTTGATCATGAACTGAGGGAAGCATCTTCATTCCTGAACGCACATAGAGAAGCTGACAGGGTCAGTACATCTTGTATATCATCCTAGAGTAGATTTGTGACATCCACAAGATGAGCAAGTTTGTAATAGGAAGTACACAGGAGAAGGAATAGAAACAATCACACACAGGTTTCAGCAAATGAGCTGAGAAAATAGAAATGGCATTCTAGTTAGTGTTGCATCAATTAACTTGCCCTTGCTCCTTAGCATATCTATAATGGTTGACTTTATGTGCCTAAGTTAAAATGTTCTCATTTCCTTGTTAAAATATCTTCATAGATGCTTCTAGATACTCTCATATGGCACAATTTAAGGTGTCATTAATTTCAATTTAGTAGTCTCTGAGTAAAGAATAATAATGTTGGTGAGTCTCATCCAAAGAGTTGAAGACCCTAAAGAGAGAATTTAGTTCCCATAAGGTGAAAGAAATTCTGTCTCCAGACTTCTGTTGCCTCCCAGAATTTCTGGCTTGTCCTCTTTCAATATAGAAACTGCAAACAGCCTCCAAACTTGCCCTCATGATACTCTAACAACACACAATACTCAATAAACACATTCATCCACAGATGAAATTGAGAATAGATGATCGCAAGATGACATCCTGGTGATGCAACTGCACCGCTTTTAAATGTAGTAATGATATTGGCTACAGAACTTTGAGATTATGCTTTGGTTTGGTGCCAATCATAGTGATGCTCAGGGTTAATCCTGGATCTGTACTCAAGAATTTTGGCTACCATCCTGGAAAGTCCTGATGCCAACTCGGCCAGCAAGGGGGAATCAGGAACTCGGGGGGGGGGGGGGGGGGGAGGGTACAGGCCTCTCCAGCAACGCTGCTCATAAAGGAGGCTGGAAGGAAGGAAAGTTCCTTGGCCACGGTGTGAGAGCACACAGCACACAGACACCACATGGGGATTCTTTCAGAGCACTCCCAACTTTATTGAAAGAGACAGGGGCAGGGCCAGAGCAGTGGCGCAAAGCAGTAGGGTAAAAGCGGTAGGGTGTTTACCTTGCAAGGGGCTAACCTAGGACAGACACAGTTGGATCCCTGCCTCCCGTGTCCCATATGATTCCCCAAAGCAGAAGAGAATTCTGAGGGCATAGCCAGGAGTAACTCCCGAGTGTCACCGGTTGTGGCCCAAAAAAGCAAAAAAAAAGGATGAAAGGGAGGAAGGAAGGAAGGAAG
>PVKC010003602.1:0-38583 GCA_004027635.1 Crocidura indochinensis | reverse complement strand
TGTTCTCTTATGTTAAGGCTTGTTAGAGTTTTATACATTTCATTCTTTTCAAAAAATCATCCTTTTGGGGGCTGGAGAGATAGCATGGAGGTAAGGCGTTTGCCTTTCATGCAGAAGGTCATCAGTTTGAATCCCAGCATCCCATATGGTCCCCTGTGCCTGCCAGGAGCAATTTCTGAGCATGGAGTCAGGAATAACCCCTGAGCACTGCTGGGTGTGACCCAAAAACCACACAAAAAAATTTTTTTAAAAAATCATCCTTCTATGTCTATATTTTTGCTTTCCTACTTAGCTTTATTCTGCTTTTATATTAATCATTTTACTTTATTTTATTTTATTTTATTTATTTTTATTTTTATTTATTTATTTATTTATTTTGGTTTTTGGGTCACACCCGGCAGTGCTCAGGGGTTACTCCTGGCTCAATGCTCAGAAATTGCTCCTGGCAGGCACGGGGGACCATATGGGGCACCGGGATTCAAACCGATGACCTTTTGCATGAAAGGCAAATGCCTTACCTCCATGCTATCTCCCGGGCCCCTAATCATTTTACTTTTAATTAAATTATTTTCTCCTTTTTCTAGTTTTATTGAGGAAAGAACTTAAATGACTGATATGACACATTTTCTTATGTTTACAATAAGTATTTACTTCTATAGATTTCCCTACATCCCTACATCTTTTACTACATCCTTTCATATATCATGCTTTATTTTAATTTTATTAATTTTGGGGGAACCACACAAGCAGTGCTCAGAGCTTACTCTAACTCTGGGCTCAGGTATCCTCATAGTGCTCAAGGAATTGTTGCCAAGGGGCCATATCTGTGCACAGGTCAACCATGTACACAGGCAAGCGCCTTACCTGCTCTACTATCCCATTGACCCCCAGAATTCATTTTTATTTTGGCCATTTAAGATTTTCTTATTGGTTTTATTTTTATTCCTTGATACAGAATTATTTATTTATTTATTTTGGTTTCTGGGCCACACCCAGTGACACTCAGGGATTACTCCTGACTATGTGCTGAAAAATTGCTCCTGGCTTAGGGGACTAGATGGGACGCCATGGGATCAAACTGCAGTCGGTTCTAGGCTTGCACGGGCAAGGCAGACACCTTACTGCTTGTGCCACCACTCTGGCCCCAGATACAGAATTACTTAGAAAAGCATTGTTCATAGTCTAAAACATTTGAGCGTTTCCTCTTTCCTTATTACAGAAATCCATTCTGATACCACTATAATCAGAGAGCAATTTTTCATAGTTACTAAGGTTTACATTATTGCATATTGTATGGCTTTTCTTTCTATTGGTTAGTTGCTGAATAGAAGAGACTTTAGGAGTCCTCAACTATAATATCTATTATTTTTCTCATTTTAACTCTTAGTTTTTGTTTTATGCACTTGAAGTTCTATAGTTTAGTCTTTCTGGAAGGTTTATATTTTCATTGCAATATAATAGCACCCTTTTCTCCTACAATTTTCTTTGAGAGTCACTCTAAGTAATCTTAAATTCAATAATATTAATGTGATATCATTGTTAATTAACACAAAATTATTACTGTTGCCACTTTGGCTCTTGTTTGGTAAACTACTTTATTTAAAGGCCATGATTTACATTGTTGCTCATAAAACATTTGATTCTGCCACTTCATGTTCCAAGACTAATCCTACCACAAGTGTAAAATTCCCTCCATCATTGACCCCCCCCATCCCTACCCATTCCCAATCATACCACCATGGCAGGAATGAAATAATATATTTTATATGCTTTGTTTATAGGTAAATGGTAAAAAAATTATTTTAAAACACAAAGCAAAAAGAACATTTGTAATGATTATTGTATTTTGCAATGTGGTTACTAAGTCATTGGCAGAAGGTTTACTTGTTGCTAGTTGATCTTTCTGGTATTTGTTTTGTTTCTGAATATTAGGTGGCTTAAATTCCATGTTGACATCTACATAGGTGTGTTTCTATTGGAATGTAAATACTGGAAAATTTGGAGTCTTTGTGGAGTTGCATATACAGATACACAGTTTGAGAATTCCAAGATCTGTGGCTGACATAGTGGCATCTGAGGGTAGTGTTTTCAGCTGCCAGGCCTTCCAGAAGTACTAGAATGTAGGGGTTGTGGGTTGTAGGGAGGGTGCCCGTACTCACTTTGACAAAGCTCTGATAATGTCAGCCTGAATACTGGAATCCCAAAGTTTTGGTTATTTAATTGTCTCAGTGGTTAAGTAGTGATGTTGGGTACTTGGTGAAGAAGTGATTGTGGATAGTTAGTGCAGCTGTCAAAGTTCAGCAGGGTGGAGACATGGCCATTCTCTTCACCCATTTTCAGCTTAGGCCAGTGTACCCATGATTTTTCATATCTTAGTTTGCATCTCTTTTGAGAAGAGGAGTCTATGGAGCTGGCCTATGTAGATATGGTGAAGCGACTGTCACTTTGGCTCTTTTTGAAATATTGTTAATATTCATGATACTTTCAATCCTTTTACTTTTTGCCTACCTGTGTTTGAAATTAAAATTATTTTCTTATATGGAATGTGTAGTTAATTTTCCTTTAAAGTCCATATACCAAATCCTGTTTTTATATTGGCATATGTAGATAATTTTTATTGATGTGTTAGCACTTTAGGATTCAATTTTATTATTTATCTTCTATTTGTTTCCTATGGTTCCTATTACTTTGTTTACTTTTTATTGCCTTTATGTTTGTTATTTGATCTTATAAAATTACATCTTGATGTATTTATATTGTGTTAAAAATTTTGGGTGAACTTTTTACAATAACTTTTCAGGATTTTACTTATATTTATTAAACATTTACCACTTCAGAGGAGGTATAGAAATATCACTTCCACTTAGGTCTCTTTGCCTTTCTCTGTTTTAAATATCATTATCTTTAATTTAATGTATTTTTTATTTTGGGGCTGTAAGCAATGTATTGTACTGCTACAAAATGTATTGTTTAGGAATTTCTAGCTGTGTTCAGGGAACTATACACTGTACTGGAGGTCAAATGGGGAGTCAGAAAACTCCTTAACTTTTGTACTGTCTCTCTAGCTTGTCCTGCAATTTTTGCTGCAAGAATTAAATGGTATTTATAGAAAAATAAAATAATTGATTTCATATAAATGCTCTATTATTCTTTTTCCCTTTTATAATCATTTATTTATTTATTTATTTTGGTGTTTTAGGCCACATCTAGAGGTGCTCAAGGGTTACTCTGGGCTCTGTGCTCAGAAATCTCTCCTGGCAGGTTTGGGGAGATCATATGGGATGTCGGGATCAAATCCATGGGATCACAGGTCAGCAGCATGCAAGGCAAATGACTGTGCAATCATTCCAGCCCCTCTTTTTCTTTATTATTTAATTTTTCTTTATTGCTTCTTTGCTTTTAGTACCTTTCCTAAAGTTTCTTTCTTATTTTTTTTTATTTGAAGAATTTTCTTTAGCCAGTGTTTAAGGTTAGTTCTTTTAATTACAATAATTTTGTTTTCATTGATCTGAGTTTTTATTTTCCCTTTATTGATAAAAAATAGTTTTGTCAGGAATATAACTATATATTAAGGATCTGGAGACAACGTAGTGACTAAAGCGCCATCCTTTCAAGTAGAAGTCATGAGTACAACACATGGTACTTTGTGCCTGAAATCTCTGTTATGATCCCTGAAGCCACAAGCAATTTCCCAGTTGCAAAGTAGTCAGGTTTGTGCAAACATCACATCTTGAGGTATCACTGCTGGCAAGCACCCAAACTGACAACAGATTAAGGCACCATGGTCAATGTAATGCAACAACTGGAATGTGTTGTAAGCCACACTATCAAGTGTGGGTAATCTTGGTTACCATATAAAAGAGAAAAGAAATTGGAAAAGCAATAGGGTCAACAGGTTTTTTTTCTTACCTAGAAATATTTTTTTCTTTGTTTTCTCATGAGCAATTCATTCAAATTACCTTCTTCTACTGAAAATGTAGTTTGACTACTTTCAAGATTTGTTAAAATAAATTACTTTATTTAAAGTCTATGCATTACATAATATATTTGTTCTAATACCAATCCCACCACCACTGTAAAATTTTCTCCACCATTGTCCTCTACACTTTAGCAAGCCTATACATTTGGCAGACACAAAATAATATATTTTATTTTGCTTGTTACATTGAGTTTATTCAATCTCTAAGATAAAATATAATTTGAAATTCTTTTGGCCATTATTAACCCAAAGTGTCTTTCTTTTCAGTGATTTCTGAGCACATAGTCAGGAGTAACCTTTGAGCATCACCAGGTATGCCCCCCCCCCAAAATTAAATGCTTTTATCTTGATTCTATTAATTTATTACCACATATTACATATTCATAATTATTAAACTTTAAAGATCAATTATTTTAAAATCGATAACAATTGAAATTTCCATGAACCCTTTAAATATTTTATATATTTATGCATAGTTGTGTGCTTCTATAAGGAATAATTATCATATAAGAGGCATAATTACTATATAATATGATATATTAAAACAAAATGCTCAGAATATTTAAGCCAAATTGTCTTTCATTCTCATTCTTTATCTTCGAGGGTCCCAATATATAGAAATTATGAATACTTAGTTATTGTCCCACAAGTTCTTAAGCTTGTGTTCATTCATTCCTATTTTTCTTTGTTTAGAATTAAATGCATTACTTGGGACTATTATTTAATTTTCAGATTCACTGAATCCATTCTCCATCATCTCAATTCTATTATTGGGCCCTTCTAGCAAGTTTAAAATTTTTTAGGTTAATAATTTTCAATTTTGAACATGAAATATTTTTTAATTAAAACTCGTTTCTTTTATGAGATTTTCTATTTAAAAAAATTTTGGGGAGGTTACACCTGGCAGCATTCAAGGATTACTCCTGGCTCTGTATTCAGAAATCGCTCCTGGCAGGCATGGTGTGTGTGTGGGCGGGGGGACCATATGGGATGTCAGGATGTGAACCAAAGTCCGTTGGGGTTGACTGCTTGCAAGGCAAACACCCTACCGCCGTGCTATCTCTCTGGTCCCTATTTAAAACCTTTTAAGATAATTTGAAATTATTATAACATTTTACAATACTTGCTTTACCATTCTTATAATTCCAACATCTGATCCATCCATCTCATTTATTTGTAACCTATTGATTTCCTTTGCCATTGAAATAATTCCTTCGTTATTAATGTCTCCTATAGGCATCTGTGTTTATCACATTAAGATACTCATTTTTTAATAATTACTGAATTTAGATTTAATATAAAGTCTTGGCCTACTTTTGTGGACTGTGATTCTATAAACATTTCTTTTTTCTTTTTTTTGTTTTGGTTTTTGGGTCACACCCAGCAGTGCTCAGGGGTTACTCCTGTGGCTCCATGCTCAGAAATTGCTCCTGGCAGGCACGGGGGACCATATGGGGCACCAGGATTCGAACCGATGACCTTTTGTATGAAAGGCAAACGCCTTACCTCCATGCTATCTCCCGGGCCCTGGACTGTGATTCTAATGGTAGATTAATTTTTATAGATTTTCTGCTATTGTTTTTGGTTAGCTTGATGTATCTGGTACATATCACTTTTTTGTTATTTTTACCTGAGAGCACGAAAATAATTTACTTACTTGGTTGTCAGGTTTTTTATTTACTTGATTGCAAGAGTGGGGTATTGGAAAAATGGTTTGGAAAGAGTTCTGCTACTATATTTTCCTGGGTTAAAAAGAGTAGTATAGTCCCGTGAGCAAAAAGTGACCTCTAAGCCCATACTGTATCATAATAGAGCCTTTGTAGTCTTTCTACTAATCATCTCTAGACAAGTGGGGTGTATTTTGGGGAACAAAGGGATTGCCACAGTTGACCCACCTACTTACTTACCTCTTACTTATTCCTCCCACACACTTTGGTACCTATCAACATAAGAGTCCCTGGCTCAGCAATGAAAGGAAAGTACTTAATGGAATCACTTATTTTTGGCAGGGCTCACAATTGATTCTCTCACCTGAAATTGTTTTACTGAAGGGGACTCTTACTAAATCCAGGGGGAAGAATAAATTACTGAGCCAGTTTGTATTTCTTGTTCAGAAGCAGAAAGCACCATGTTTCTGTAGTCATATTCTGTTTGTTGAGGAATGAGTAATACAGAATACCTTTCCTCTGTGCTATTTTTGGGTATGGCATTCTCAAAACAGCTTGTCTTCTTAGTATCCTTTAATTTTCCTTTACTTGTTTCATGTGCCATTTCCTGAACTTATAAAGTAGAGCTTAGCTGGAAGGAGCAGGGGAAAAAAACCTATATCATATTGTCCAGACTGGAAGTCTTTTACTCACTAAACTTTTTATCTTTATTCTTCATTATTTTTTTTTCAATTTGCTTACTTAGTCATTTTATGAGTATTGGAAATCAGCAAAGAAACTGTTGTTAAATTGGAGGCACTTAACCTATTTTTTCTAATATAGTTGGTGGCTTATAATTAATGACATTGGGGTAAAAACAAAATAAAAATTAC
This sequence comes from Crocidura indochinensis, assembly GCA_004027635.1. Classification (NCBI taxonomy): domain Eukaryota; kingdom Metazoa; phylum Chordata; class Mammalia; order Eulipotyphla; family Soricidae; genus Crocidura; species Crocidura indochinensis. The sequence goes on along the minus strand of PVKC010003602.1, from coordinate 32,065 downwards.
GCTTTCAGTTATACACATTAAGATATTATTAAGCATACAGAGACACATAAAACTTCTTTTGGGTCATCTTTCAGTGTGTTCAAACAGAACCTTTATCAATCACAAAGTATTCATAAGGCCATAAAAGTTTTGGGGAAATGGGAGGGCATGGTAGAGCCAATCTGTAGGGAAGCCACAGTTCTTTCTCTCTGGAACATTCAGTGGTGTGGAAGAAAGGCAGTTTCAGAACTTCCAAAACTTTCTAGGTGGGTATGGCTTTTTCTTTCTTTCTTTTATTATTATTATTATTTTTTTTTGAGTTTCAATTGTAGAAAAAAAGCTTAAATAAAGTCAAATGCTTCCAAGAAGATATTTATATGGGGCAGAATCTTCAAGCCTGCTATTTTCTTACTTGCATATTTATATATCATATTGTCTTCAGTAACAAAGTGATTTAAATGGATGCATACTAAATAAGAAAATATAAATTTTGGGAGAGGCACTGGGTGAATAGTGGTAAGCAGAAGGTATGATGTTAGAACACTATATGCATGAAACCTTATTAACAATATTGTAAATCATTATACTCAATAAAAATTTTAGAAAAGTGAAAATGTAAGTTAGATGCTGGGGAGAAAATAACAAGAGGAAAACAAGAGAGAATAAAATTTATTAAAAAAAACCTGCTTCCCTGTAACTTTCTACACTTATAGTACATAAACCATTAGAGGGTATATTGCTGGAAAATTTCCTGTGTCATATTTTAATGACCCTCAAGAGCACAGAGGTCCAAGATGATTGGGAGCAGCAAAGTAGACTAAGGGAAACCCTTTAGATAAATTATAGTAGGAGGCAAGGATCTGTATAACACTGTAATACTCCATAGATTTCCTGTTTCTTTTTTTGGTTTTTGGTTTTTGGGCCACACCCAGCAGTGCTCAGGGGTTACTCCTGGCTGTCTGCTCAGAAATAGTTCCTGGCAGGTATGGGGGACCATATGGGACACCGGGATTCCAACCAACCACCTTTGGTCCTGGATTGGCTGCTTGCAAGGCAAACGCCGCTGTGCTATCTCTCCGGGCCCGATTTCCTGTTTCTTAAACCTCTTAGCTTTTCCTTACATATTTTCGAGTTTTCAGATTGAGAGATAACCAGAGTTTTAAGTTGTGTAACTTAGTAGAAGATTTGGGTTTCTAAGATGTTCCAGAGCTATCATATCGATAAGTTAGGGAATATAATAAGTCAGAAACTATCTAAATAAGCAGAGTATGAAACAAGGAGAAAACAAGTCATTGCTTCCTTACTTTTGTATTTGCTACTATTCTGTTGTATTCTAAGAATAAAAGCCAAAACTGTTAGTTACAGATTTGAAGCATCCCTCCAAAGTGAACTGAAAATTTCCTTCCAAGTCAGCTGGAAATCTTGGTGATTTTAATGACACATGGGAGGCAAGTAGTAATCACAGATGTATTGCTATGTTCGGAGACTAAATGACCATGCTTCTTCCACTATGGGAGCTGTCTCTCTCCTGAAAAACAGAGCACACATACACATATTATATCCAGTTAGCTTTGATCTATTTACTATACATATAGTACTAGAGGTATTTTATTATACTGCAAACCCAAGATTAGTGCGGTAATTTGGTAGCAAATCTGAACTAGAAAATATTATACATTTTCTTGCTTACTCTTCATGCTGTTAATCTCTCCTTGGGCTTAAACTTTGGCTTCCTTTTACCTCTCTGGGTCTCTAACAAACACATTTAAGTTTACAGTATTTCTTACAACTTCACTCATGATGCTTCTTGTTGACTTTTATATGGTTAAGGCTCCCTTAACTATTTCATCTTTCTACTATTCTGTCATGACAGGAAAGAGGTACAGGGGCTGGAGCGATAGCACAGCAGCAGGGCATTTGCTTTGCATGCAGCTGACCCAGGACTGACCTAGGTTTGATTCCCAGCATCCTATTTGGTCCCCGAATCCAGGAGTGATTTCTAAGCACATTGCCAGGAGTAATCACTGAGGGTCACTGGTGTAGCCCAAAAACAAACAAACAAAAAACAAAAACAAACAAACAAACAAAAAAGAGGTACAGCTTTTTATTCCATTAATAATCTTTTAAACCATACCTTTGTAGTCCTTTCTAGATAGGACTAAGGAGTTTCTCTAAAATTATTTTTCTTTCTTTTTTTCTTTTTGGTTTTTGGGTTATATCCAACAGTGCTCAGGGGTTACTCCTGGCTCTATGCTCAAAAATCACTCCTAGCAGGCTCAGGGGACCATATGGAATGCTGGGATTCAAATCACTGTCCTGCAAGCAAGGTGAATGCTCTAAAAATATTTTTCAAAGATTACTTACAACCTCAGATCAAACTCATCTTTTCTTGAGATGTTATATCACTTGATCTTTTGGCTATTGTAAGGGCAGTGACTCTAAGTTATATTTCTTATCTAATCACCATGTATGGTAGAGATCATTTTTACTTAAGCTTTAAATTTTATAGTCATAGTTTATAATTGTTACCTTTCATTATGATCAAGATATGTTCCTAAATATATCCTTAAGATCACCATATACACTATCCTTCTGCAAGCAAGGTGAATGCTCTAAAAGTATTTTTCAAAGATTACTTACAATCTCAGATCAAATTCATCTTTTCTTGAGATGTTATTCCACTTGATCACCATATATACAAATAACTTGCCATAAAAAGTTTTAGTTTTTTAGGGAAAGGAAGTTCTAGGGTTTCATAATCTGATTTTTTTTTCTGGCTGTGCTCAGGGCTTACTCCTGACTCTGTGCTAAGGGATCACTCCTAGCGGTGTTCAGGCAACCACATTGTATGCCAGAATTGAATCTAGGTTGGCCACATGCAAGTCAAATGCCCTGCATTCTATACTACCACTACAGTTCTAGAGGAATTAATTTAAAAAAATTTAATGGGGCCGGGCGGTGGCGCTGGAGGTAAGATTCCTGCGCTAACCTAGGATGGATCACGGTTCGATCCCCCGGTTCCCCATAGGGTCCCCCGTGCCTGCCAGGAGCGACTTCTGAGCGAATAGCCAGGAGTAACCCCTGAGCATCACCGGGTGTGGCCCAAAAACAAAAACAAAAACAAAAAAAAATTTAATAATATTTTCTTTATTTAAACACTGGGGTTACAAAAATGTTTGTGGCTCAATTTAAAAAGGGAACTAGTTTAAGATTTGTTGAAAAACCTAGACAGGGAATATACAAATTATTGAAATTAAATTAATTATCCTGATCTAACAAGTATCTTATTAATCAAGTGAATGTGTCAGGACAAGTATTAATCTTCAATTTTCTGTAGAAAGCTGAAGTGTTGCATTGAGAGGAAATCAAGGAGTATTTTTTTTTCTTGTATTAGAACAGGGCAGGTTTGGAATAAATAAAAATGCTTTGGGATGCTCTTTTTAAAATGTCAAGATAACAAAGAGAATAAATCTGAAGAACAGTTAACTAAGGATCCATCCACTTAGTCTGAAATCACTGAAGTTAAAGGCTCCATGTTACTTCTACTGTTTCTAAGGTTGTTACATTTGATGGAGTGAAGATATCACCAGACAATAAAGAAGGTTTTTGCTGGAGTCTTGGTTCTGGATCAAATAAAAGATTTAACTTGATTTAAGTTTATTTTTCTATGGGAAATGTTTAGGTCTTAATCTATTTCAGTTTCCCACAGAAGCTCTTGGTTTTACATACCATTTGTTAACACTATTATTGAGATTTCATGTGAGTCAAGGGTTTTGTGATTAATACTGCGATTAAATAGTTTAAGTTTTGTTGTTATGCTAAATCTAACAGTTGAAAGCTTGATTAATGGTGATCTATCTTAATCACCTTGAATAACAGAAACTTCAAGTTATACATAACCAAAAGCCACCATCTAGTGGCCCAAATGTGTTATAACGTATGAAACTGCAGGCTCCAAAGGAAGGTGTGTGAGGAACAGTGGCACAAAGAAGAGTAAAGAGCAAGACTGCCTCACAGAAAGACATTCAAAGTACAGGTTACAAATAGATTTGTGTGCCTACAATCAAAGAATTATCCAAATCAGTTTGTCCTCCAACTACTCAGGATATGATAAGGTAATCATTCTTTGGGAGATAAGCTCAGAGAGCAAAAACTAGAAGGCTTTTAGAATTAACTTTAGCAAAATTCTTGCACCTAATGAACAGTCCTTCACTAGAAAATTGGTTAGAATTATGTGTGCAATATTTTAATGATAAAGTTGTGTTACTTTCAAAATATGAGAAAAACTGAAGTTGCCAGAAAATGTCATTGCCCCATATGATTTCCTTCTAATGAGGCAGCATGCACTTTGATAAGGACCCCGATTTGATGGCCAGGGTTCTATTAATGACTGACTTCACTCCCCAAGGGCTGAGTGCCTTTTGGAATGCATGCTACTTTTTCTTAGACTCATAGGGAATGGGCTATTTTCAGAGATTAAATTAAAAAAAGGGGGGGCTAATTTCAGGGTGTAGAATATAAATGATATCATTTTAATCTTCTCTTAAGAGAACTTGAACTTAAAGGGATGAAAACAAAAGACAAAAATTATACTTCAATAGGGTCTGAGGCCAGACTGTTTTTAAACTGAACATTTAAGTTTAAAAGTTAAGTTTTACTTAACTTATAAGTTAAAAGAAGGCGAGAGACAGTTAAGTCACCATGTGACTAAAGTAACAGCATTTGTATAGTTCTGGTAATTTTGTATAGTTCTGAGTATAGTGTAGTATAGTATAGTAATTATATAGTTCTGAGTGCTTTGGGTTATATATTTTTTCTACTGTTAAAATGGAAGGAAGAGTTTTAAGAACTGTTAAATAAAGATAATGTGATTAGACTCATAGGTGATAGACAGATCAAATGCTGTGCTGTATAAATGTCCAAGACTCATTGTGGATACTCCTAATTTTTACTATTCTTGGTCTTTTATTTTTCCAAGGAAGGACCACTTGAGAGAATAGGTGTAACTGCCACCAACGATTTCACTAACACCCGCATGCTTTTCTCTTGTACATCTCTCACTGAAGTTTTTCTTAGAAATGCCAGTATTGTAGCCTTCATAGATACCTGCACCTTCACACATACCAGGTATGGAGGTTTTTGTTTTAACCACAGTAGAACTTGTATTTCCAAGTGAGAATCGTATCTTCAAAGTGTGTAAAAGATTCACATTCTTGACCCTCTTCCATCTTTCTACTTGAGAAACTTCCCTCTCAAAGTCTTTATCCCTCTATCTCAAGTGAAATAAAATAGAATTTCAATCACATAAACAATTTTTATGTGTGGCTTGTAAATCAGCTCTGATGACAGTTCATGAATAGTTTTTTGTTGTTATTTTGTTTTGTTGTTTTTTGGGGGGGCCACACACAGGGGTGCTCAGGGATTACTCCTGACTCTGTGCTCAGAAATTGCTCCTGGCTTGGGGAACCACATGGGATGTCAAGAATCAAACCCAGGTCTGTCCTGGGCCAGACATGTGCAAGGCAAATGCCCTACTGCTGTGCTATCTCTACAACCGCTCATTGTTGACATTTGAGCAATGTCAGCACAGCTTTGCAAGGTCATGGTTAATAATATCACTTCAATATATTAGTTATAATCAAATTTTTAGATTTAGATATTTTTTGTTTGTTTTTGGGCCACACCCAGTGACGCTCAGGGGTTACTCCTGGCTATTCGCTCAGAAGTCGCTCCTGGCAGGCACGGGGGGCCATATGGGGAACCGGGAGATCGAACCGAGGTCCGTCCTAGGTTAGCGCAGGCACCTTACCTTCAGCGCCACCGCCCGGCCCCAGATTTACATATTTTAAGGAGTCTATATTACAGGATAGAAAAGAGAGATAGATTATAGTGGGTAAGAGACTTGTCTTGCATGTAGCTGACCCAGATTTGATACCAGCATTTTATATGGTCCCTTTAGCATTGCCAGGAATAAATCCTGAGCACGGAGTCAGGAATAATCCTTAAATATTGTCAGCTCTGGCCCTAAAATAAAAGGTCTATGTATTTTTGTGCCTTTTTGAGGTTAAGGTTGGCATTAACTGCACATAGTTATTCAGAGTCACCTGAAATTTTGACCCATATTTTAGGTATGATGTTTATGCATCATACCTATGCTGGCTTGGTGGCAGCTCTTAGTGGTGCCCAGAGGCTGGTATTACTCTGTCTGGGAGTGTAGGCCTGAGAATTCAGTACTCAGGCCTGACAGTAAAATACTGCTTGAGCCTGGATGTGCTAGAATTCCCAGTACCTGGGAACCCTAGTAGGTATTAATTTAGGATCTTGAGCCTGTAAGGCATGAGTTCCAGGGTTTCTGAGTGCTCGCTGCAAGTCATATTTAAATTTTTTTTGTTTTGTTTTTGGTTTTTGGGTCACACCCGGCAGTGCTCAGGGGTTACTCCTGGCTCCATGCTCAGAAATTGCTCCTGGCAGGCACGGGGGACCATATGGGGCACCGGGATTCGAACCAATGACCTTTTGCATGAAAGGCAAACACCTTACCTCCATGCTATCTCCTGGGCCCTTTAATTTTTATTAAATAAACTAGCAGTAACATGTAAGACACTTTCTTGCATATGACTGGTTGGATCCCCAGCACCATCTACATGGAGAGGATCCCTGAGAACAGGGGCAGGAGTAAGCCCTGAACCTAAGCACAGTCAGCTGTGGCCTCCAATTTGTTTTTTCGAAACAGTTGACTAATCTGAGGAGTCTCTGAGGACTCATCCATGATCACTATAAGGCCTTGCATGCTCAGGTACAGCATCAAGAGTGGCATACAAACATCTTCTGCTGTCAGATTGCAGGTTCTAATTTGGGGTATGAAAATATAGTTGTTAAATTAGAGCAAATGGCAACGACAGGAAGTCGAATATTACTCAGGAAGGCTGATCTTTCAGTGCCCACAAAGTGTTTAGTTATTCTGAGTGTTGTTTACTTTTCTGGGGAGAAAGATGGGCTTCTCTGCCCTACAGGTCATGGAGGGGGATGAGACTGAAAAAGAGGATGAGAAGAAGGCCTTTGGGAAGCATCAAGTGTGAAGCCACCTCTCTGTCCTCTGCATTTGTTCTGTCCCTTCTAGCACCCTGAACTCACTAAGTCCTTCCCAGTGCCATGAGAAGCAACCTACCAAATTTATGGCACAAATTGTGCAAACTAGGGTGAAGGTGCCCTCAGCAATGCCTATAAGGTAGACTTTATCAATTGTGGCCTAGTCTGGCTGGAAATACTTTTCTCCCCACGCCCAACCTTCAACTGGATATCCCAGGCTCACCAAGCGCCTTTCCACATTCCCTTTTGTCCTGTTATTCTTGCCTGAGATGACATCCAGTGAGCGGTAGCTGGGTGGCTTCTCCTCCGGCCAGCTTGGGGAGTGCGAACGATGTCGTGAATGGTTCTTCCAGTTCCGGGGTGGCCTCTCCCCTTCCTCTGAGCTCCAAGAACTGAGACCAGAGGGCAGGGGAGGGGAGTAACTGCGATGCCTGCGCCTCTGGTACTTTTGGTACCTCTGGGTGCTTCCCCGAGGGCTTGGCCTTCGAGGTCTCTCTGCATAGTGGCTCCTGGCAGAGGGGTGGTGGGGTGGCCAGGGGCGCTCGCTGGATGAGGGGACATCACTGAGGCTGTCTCCATCTGACCAGGATGTGGGTGACCCACGCAGTCTGGAGCTGTGGTGTCTTCCACTTCGTAGCTGGTCCAGTTCCCTTGGTTCCATCACCCAGGGTTTAGGCTCCTGTTTCTGGAGCTCTTGGTGGAAATCGGTGTAGGGGTGCTGGCTTCTCTCTGCCCTTGAATTCCAAGGTCTGGAGGGAACTGGGGTAAGCCACTGCTGGTGAGAAGAGTTGCTGGTCCTCTGTGAGGAAGGCAGGTCTCTGATCAGCGGGGGCAGGTGGATGATTCTTCTTTCCACAACCTCAGAATCCAGGGAGGATAGCATGCTGCGAGGATGGCCAGATCTGAGTTGGTGGCCAGGAGGCAGAGGCTGGGCTGGGTTGAGATTCCGAAGCTCTTTCTCTAGATACTCTAACACACCGTTGGAAATGGGAGGAACAGCAGTAGTCTGGGTCATTGGCATCTGCGGCAGGCTGGATCGCAGGGACAAATCTGAATAGAAACAAAGATAAGAACATGCAAGCTATTGGCCCCAAACATCCTCCTCAGAACCAATGCATCAAAATACCACGTGATTTTTCTTGCATTTACCCATTCCCAGACACACTCATAAAGATAGACACCATATTGGCTCTGAAGTCCCCCCTTTTCCTGATAGTTCATGCTCCAGCCCTTCACCTCTGCCCATTCCCACCCCAAACATCTGGCAAGGTTTACCTCGCTGCAGCAGTGGGTTCATTGGGTAAGATGAAAACTGGGAGCTCCTGTCCGTCCCCCAGTATAGGGGTTTTTCCATCATCTGAGGGCCTAGGGCCTGAGCCTGCTTCATGTAGCGGTGGCGGGCCAGGGCTGCAGGGGAAAGGGGAAGAATGCTGACCCTCAACCAGGGCAAGGCCCAGAACTCCTTACTTCTCTCCACCTAGCAGCTTCACCAAGAGGCCAGTTTCTCTCCTCACAGCCCTAGCATAGGAATAAGAGTTAAGGGAGTAGGGATCAACTGTTATTCCATCAAGGAGTTGAGGATAAACTCCTGAGTTAACATTTAAGTGCCTGTGTTCCAGAAAAGTATAATCTAATTTCCTCCTTTCAAAAATGTGTAATCCTGCAGGTAAAGAAAGAGGGGATGGAAAGAACATTTCTAGCTGGTCTGTGAGGCTCAGGAAGGAGGTGCCAATGAGATGAAAGCAAGAAAATATAAAATACTGAGAAAGGTCCCAATGGATCCTTTTTACTCTTTCACCATCTAAAAGTGGGGTTTTTTCTATATAGTAGGAATAGCTGAGAGGGAGAGGGGAGGGCAGATAAAGGAGACAAAAATTTAATATTCTTTCATGATATAGAAAATAATGTGAAGAAGCCACATATATCAAAGAAATGCCACTCCAATCCTCAAGGTGTTGCACACCACTTACTGGGGCTGCCAAGTAGATGCTGAAGCATTAGTTGTTTTGGTTTCTGAACAGCTGTTGGGAGATTATAGTGATTTATGCAATGCATGTCTACAGGCCCCTGTCTATCTGTGTATGTAGGGAATGGACATATGTTTCTATTTAGGAAGTGCTTGCTCCAGGGGCCCCGCCTCACACTCTCACTTCCTCCTCGGTGACCCAAGTCTTTTGACTACAGATGAAACAGCTGTCCTGCCAGAGACTTCTGCCTCCCACAGCAAAAAAAAAAGGATAGACAGTAGGTATTCTGGAAACAGCTACACAAGGTGAGGGATGTGCTAAAATCAGGCAGATCCTTGTGGTGGCTACCCAAAAGCTGTAGTGAAGCACACTTGCAAACCAAGAGAAAGTGGGGGCAGCAGAGATGCACCAGAAATGCTCAGAGCATTAACCAAACCCAGTGGTTAATCACAGCCCTGAAGGAAGTTGGGTGCAAATTTGCAGCAGCCTATACACACCAATAGCCAGTAAGCTATATACTTCCCAGATAAATCCACAGACCTAAGCACTTTTTTCGTTTTCTTTTTGACGGATTCCACACTCTCTGACCCCCAACCCTAGATCCCTAATCATGCCATAATCAGCATATAAAATATATTGCTTAATATGTCTTGGTCACATGACATAAATGAACAAAATCATGAGAAAAATATTTGAATCTGAGAATCCGAAGAGAAGTCGTGCGAAAAGGATACTGTCCCAGCTGGTGAGTGATAGAGGCAAAGTGTGACCCTAAGCCTCTGTTCTTTCTGCAAACCATAGTTCCCATGTACATTTCTGTGATGAAGCAAACAAAAATCTCCCCCTCCATCTGAGGTCTAGTGAATGAAAATCTCTGCTTTAATATGTCCCCTTCTGCACAGAGATGATAGCCAGCACTTTCACTTCTTCAGGGCTTTAAGGCTCTCATTCTCAACAGCCATCATTATCAGAGCAATGAGACTCTTTTAGCAGGCACAGAGTCATCTGATGCCCTTGAAGTTCTTCAACTACATCCTCTCCCTTGCCTTCCTCCCATCCCTTCCTCTTTTATTCTTCCTTTCTTCCTGTTTGTTTTGGAACCACATCTGATGATGCTCAGGGATTACTCCTTGCTCTGCACTCAGGAATCACTCTTGGAACATGTGCTCATTAACATGTAGGATGTCTGGAATCTAATTTGACCTGCCATATGCAAGATAGGTGTTCTAACTACTGTGCTATCTCTTGCTATTTCTCCAGCCCTTCCTTTTCCTTTTCCACAAAACTTACTCCCATTATCTGAGTCAGGGTCATGCAGTCCTTTCACTTTTTCTTATGATACAGTTTCCTCTGCCTGGACTGGCCAGTGGTTTCAGTGACATCCTCGGGAACTTCCTCGACTCTCACGCCTCTCAAACTATTATAATTACAACTTTAAGGAACCAACAGGAGCTGCTTCCTGGTTCCACACTGTCAGACCTATCTGGCTGTACATCTGACATAATTGTAGCTTTCTCTTGCCTCTGACTTTCCTAAATTGTTTAGCAAACTCAATTCCTTCAGAAGGCAGTTAAAACATTCACCCTCCAAGGACTTGCACTTAATGACATCATATTTATTTCAAAAGGGGAATGTAATGGAATCAAGAGACCTATGTTGAATCAAGGGCTCACTATTAACTAACTGTATTTGTGTCAAGTATATGTGGTACTAATCTTAGATTTTTAATGCGATCTGTGACCCATGATGGATGAGACTTGGGATTCCAGAAGCTGATAACCAATGTAGAGATAAAACTCATTTATCATGGTCTCATTAAAAATAATAAGTTTCACCTTTACTTCTACTTTGTTTTGTTTATTAGCATGCAGTGAATTATTATGGGCTACTAAAATTTGATGTTACTGTCATTTCCTCTTTGTGGTTCACTGTTCTCATTAGAAAGTGGGAGCTAATGGAGGAGAAAGGCTGAAAAAATTAAGAACTACTGATACAATTCTTGTATTTCCTTTGCATCAAGATTAGAAAAAATAATCTTCATTGTTTTTGTGCAGGGGGATTTGGGTCACACTTAGCAGTGGTTAGGGATTAGCTTGGGAAATTATACAGTGCTGGGGATCAAGGCAGCCCCCTTTAAGCTTTGTACTATCTCTGTTCCTAAATTTAGATTTTGAATTTACTGAAATCAGGACAGTGAACTTGTTCCTGATGCTTCTTCTCTTACACTATACTTAACTTTGACATTTAATAACTCTCTTCAGAGGTCAGGCTGTCTTGCCTCAATATCATTTTCACTGACTCTATTACTCCTCATGGATTACCTCAATTCCCTTACTTTCTTTTAACATTGAATCTTTACCTACAAATATGCTTGTGGTTATCTCTTTCTTAAAAATATAAATCACACATAGTCCCTCTCCTTTACAAAAGTTTTCCCCAACAACTCCTATATTCTTTTATTGATTGATTGGTTTCTGGGCTACACCTAGTGGCGCTCAGGAATTACTCCTGGCTGTGCACTCAGAAATCGCCCCTGGGGGACCATATAGGATGTCGGGAATTGAATCAGGTCCTTCCCAGGTTGGCCACATGCAAGGCAAACACCCTACCGCTGTTCTATCTCTCCAGCCCAACAACTCCTATATTCTATTGTCACCAATCTTCTCAGAATAGTTTGCTTTAACGATTTTTCTCTGAAAGTGCCCACACTTACTCAAGCTGAGAAGCCATTTGTGGCCACATGTCTTGTGTTTTAACCACTCTTCTAAGAGGATATTAACTACTTAGGACAAACCACTAGGACCATTTTGCCAGCTTATCGATGGTGGTTACATTTACCATTGGTTGTTTTTGATCTTAGTCTTGTTAGAATATTCCACTGCTCTTGGGGTTCTGAGAAGGCAGTTGAAAGGTTATTCTCACTCTCTGTTATTGTGCTAGTGCCAGTGCCAGTGACTTCCCCATTGCGTCTCTCCCAGACAACTCTGAAAGCAAGGGCATTCCATGACCCAATGCTGATTTTTCCACTATTCTCTCTTTCTCTTTCCTTCTCATGGGGAAGAGCCCTCCTCATGACTCTGGTAAGGCAGGCAAGTGGTTCAATGGCAGAGCTTGAGGGAATGTATCTATGCACAGTCTTCAGTTCCAAGGATTACCTAGATCACCCTGGCAGTGTTCAGGGTTGAACCATGTGGTGCTTGAGTTCAAACCAAAGTCAGCTGCATGAAAGGATGTGTTTCAATTATCTCTTTAATCACTATTTTTTCTCTCTTCAAGGAACTCATTGGCTCATCTAAGTCAAATGAATCTACATATCAAGGTTGTGATCAGATCTCTGAAAATTAAGGCACTCATAAATCAATGATCATGTATTCAATTCTGCGCTGCCTCTGTTATTTACTAGTTGCGTAACTTCTTTGATTATTAGTCCCCTTATTTATTAATAGAGAGAATACTTTCCTTCTAGGGTTGTTAGATTTCAAGAGAGAAATGTAGAGGAATTAGAAACAGAAGACAACCAATAAAATTCAGTTCTCTTTTCCTGTAAGGCAGCCAGCTTAGAACAGAGGCCTGAAACCAGACTTAGACCATTGACCTTAACACAGTAGACTAAAGTTTGTTTCTATCTTAAGAGGCAATTCCTTGTTGTTCCTTTTTTGATAAATGTTTTTTCAAATGGACAAAGATAATCAAAGTAGTTATTTCTGAGTGTTCAGATTAGTCATTATATTTTTCAGAATTTCTCAAATTTTCAACTAATCTTCCATCATATAAAATGTTATATATTTCAAGAAAGAAGGGCTGGGCGGTGGCGCTGGAGGTAAGGTGCCTGCTTTGCCTGCGCTAGCCTAGGACGGATCGCGGTTCGATCCCCCAGTTTCCCATGTGGTCCCCCAAGCCAGGAGCGACTTCTGAGTGCATAGCCAGGAGTAACCCCCGAGCATCACCGGGTGTGGCCCAAAAACCAAAAAAAAAGCAAAAAAATTTCCACTTTAATCAATTGATTTCACTCCATCCGTTTTTCAAGAGAAGATCTTTATAGAACAGTTTTGTGTCCTTTTCCCTTTGCCATTCATTATGTACATGACATCATAATTCTTTAAGAGTCAAATTGCAGTCCAAATAAAAGTTACATTAGAGCCAAATCTTGTGATGCATTTTTCTTTTGCCTAAATCAGAGCTTTTCAAAGTGGGGCACTCAGACGAACCTGATGACATCAAGTGGGAAATTTTGAGAAGCACAAAGTCCCAGACTTATTAAATCAGAATTCTGAATGTGGAGCCAAAAACTAAATTTCAGAGGTGATTCTTTGGATTGGGGGGCACACACAGTCATGCTAAGTTACTCCTGTCTCTGCACTTAGGAATCACACCTGATGGGCCACATGGAAGGCAAGCACCATACTTATTTTGCCATCTCTCTGGCCCCTTTAGGTGATTCTTCTATGGGGGGGGGGGGTGAAAATCCACTGCTCTAGGACAATATTTATCTCCTCATATATTCTTTTCAAGTCAACTGTAAGAGTTATTTCTCTCTCAGTCATTCAAGCACTCATTTCAGACACTTCATGTTTAAGCAACTTTTGAGTTAAGGAGCAAATGCTGAAGCACAGGTACATAAAGGCTGTGGAGGAGACACTATCATAAGACGTGAAGGGGGAGGATGTGTTATGGTACAAATTCTTCTACTTGGCTCAATAGCTTCTCCTAGCATTACTTTTCTAGGTTTAGAGGATCTTTATTTTTAAGAGGGAAGAGCAATGAGAAGCACCTAAAAGAACCCAGGAATCTGACTGGGCATGTGAAGCCTATCTGCTTGGGAACTGGGCTACAAACTCACAGAGTTTGTCCATCTCTCTCACCTTCCTCAGGGCAGCAGCAGCGTGTGGGGCAGCAGGGGCAGCGGAGATAACAGCAGCAGTACTGAGGACAACACTGGCACCAGCACACTCCAATCAGCATCAGCAGCAAGAGGCCTCCCAGAATGATGAAGATCACAGTCAGCCAGTCTGCAGGGAGAAAGCAGAACAGGCACTGAACTAAATATGTAAGGATATGCTTCCAACTCTATCCTTCTGGTAACCTAATAAATAGATCTCTTGGTTTACAAATTAAGGTTAATAAAAAATACTGTGTAAAAGAAACTAATTTGATAAGAAAATTTTAGAATTTGAAAATCCAATGATAACCTGGACTTGCTTATTTACTCTAACCCACTACATGTGAAAATGTCATTGTAGTAGGACAGTCAAATGAAATGTTCCAGCAACACTTACGTAGGACAATGAGCTTCACCTCTTTATCTGGGTCTCCTGATGTGTCCCCTGGAGCCTCAATGGTGCAATAATACACTCCATGATCCCACCACATCACTTCATTGATCACGAGATCTGCTCCTGACAGGAAGAAGGGAAAAAGTACCAGTGCTTACAGGGGAGGGTTACTATAGTTTCTGATCCATAGTAGCATCAAAACCCTAGAATTTCTTCTACAGCCCATAAAGTTCTCTTTTGTTTATAGAAAAACTTCATTTCTTCCAGTAGAACCTCATCTTTCTCCAAATGTTATAATAATTGCAGAACTGACCATTCGCTGAACCCTCCATACAATTTAATTTCTACCACAACTCTATCAGAAGATGAGGTAGAAATTACTAGTTGTCTTCCAGTTTGTATCTTCCTTTTCTTCTCAAGTTATAGAATTTGGGGCTAAGTATATTGCCACCCAGAATTAAGTCAATGTTTTCTATCTTTTCCTACAGATGAACATGGACATGGGACTCATTTCTGGTGTATTGGAAGTAAGCAGAAGTGCATCTCACATAATTTTCTTTTTTTTTTTTTTTATTTTTTTTGGGGGGGCCACACCCCGTGATGCTCAGAGGTTACTCCTGGCTATTCGCTCAGAAGTCGCTCCTGGCAGGCATGGGGGACCATATGGGGAACCGGGGGATCGAACCGAGGTCCGTCCTAGGTTAGCGCAGGCAAGGCAGGCACCTTATCTCCAGCGCCACCGCCCGGCCCCCTCACATAATTTTCTTAAAAATAGCTTTGACCCTTTCTCATCAAAATATTTTTCTTTTCTCTTACTCTGTTATCTGAAAACAAATTTAATGGTTGTCTTCTTGAGCCAGAAGAAAGAAGACAACGTTCTTAGTGAGCTGGAGTCAAAGGAACAAATCATCCACAGTACTTAACTCACTGTCCATTTCCAATTTGTTTAAGCCACTAATATTTTTGGCTATTATTTGCAATCACGTAACTATTAGCTACATTTCAGATATGGAAACCCATACTGAGGAGCTATTCTCAAAGCACAGAAATATGCATAGCACAAGTCATATCAAACAATGGTTCAGTCTCAAGACTGATCATCTTCACTATTAAGTTCTACCTTTTGCCCAATATGGATAGCACACCATATAGCCTGATACTCTACAAAACTAAGATAGGCAGTTATTTCTGTGTCTGAAAGGAACTGGTTATGAGATGAGCTTGAATGAGTAAGGATAAATTTCTAGTATTTTAATGAAGAGCGTTATTCAAGAAAACAATTTCATTTCTGATTAGACCAAAGTGCTATGCTACTCCATTAAGACTGAAATATCAATGGTAGACTTTTTTCAAATTTAGCATATACAGTGAATGTTAATTAAAGATCCTTGGATTCAACACCATTTAACACAAGTAGGAGATCTAGAGAGGATAAAACTCATCTTTGTTCTAAGATTATTCAAGTCCAGCTGCTGGCCATAGGGAAGTCTCCATACACTTGCTATCTTACCTGCAATATAGGCCAAAGGACATCTTCAGATTCACACACATAGAAAGTTGCTACTGCTTAACTTGCAGTCATATTTGCAATTCTGAATGGTATTTGACAAGATATATTTATTGAGGAAATGAAACAAAAATGTGAGGTCATGCAACATTGAGCTAAATTCTATTTCCTAATTTCTATTTCCTTCTCTTCCTACATCAAACCCTACCACTTTTTTCCTACTCACAACTTTCCAAACCCACAATGTTTTCATGAAACAAGTTTACTCCAAATTTGGGAGAATGTTGAAAGTACTTTGGGAGGAAACTTCCTCTCAATGATGGTTGTTCATTATTAATATGTCCCTAAGTATTATTGGAGATATAAAGATTATTTCAGTGATATCACAGTAAGGAGGTTGGTTTCTCAGCTTCCTATTATAAATGATCCAATGATGAATTTAGCAGGGTCATCTCAAATGATGCAATTTGGGCCTAAAACTATTAGAAAAAAGGCTCCAGAAATCAAGAAAAGCCTGGAAGTATAAAGAGAAATTTAAGGAAAATGCTATATCAGCAAAGCATGTGCTCCCACCTTTAATTGTATCTCCTCAGCTTCAACTGTTACTTTCTTATGAGAGGAAAAAAAAGACACCAATTGATCCAAGGTGGTTGGCACTGAATGTGTTAACTGATCCTGCTAAAAATTAGAGAAAAATCCCAGGCAAGGATCTGTGGAGATTTTCATCTTTCTCAAATTGTTAAGTAGACTTGTTAACTAGAGATGTTGAGCTTTGAGGATAAATCAGGACTAGTCTGGGATCAATCTTTGAGTATGTCCCTAGAGATGGTAAAGAAGTACAGATATTACCAAGAGCTGAGGTGTCAGGGGTTGACTTGGGGAACCAGGGGATTAAATGCAAAAGGACAGAGCTTAATTATTCTAACTGAATATTTTACATTACAAGATAGAAAGAATTATTAAAGTGGCTTTTTTTGGTAATCTATTATAAGTAGTTTTAGGGTACTTATTAATTTCCTAACATGAATATTCCCAGGTAACCTGAGTGGCATTCTGGATATAGACTCCCCTATTTTTTCTTTTAACCAGAAAAAGTAAACACAACACATAAATATTATTGAAACAGACTGAGTTTTGTGCCAATAAAACTCATCGTAATAATGCTGCATTAAAAGGTTGGAATGTGGGATATTATTTCTATCCAGAAGTGTGCTGAATAATCATAACTAAACCACTGTCTACTTATTGTTTGCTTAGCACTTTATATATATCATCTTATTTAGACCTTTCAACTCTCTAGGAGATAAACACTATGGCAAGTTTAATTTCATAGAAATTGAGGCCGAGGTGCCGGAGAGATAGCATGGAGGTAAGGTGTTTGCCTTGCATGCAGACGGATGCTTGTCTAAGCCCGACATCCCATGTGGTCCCCTCAGCCTGCCAGGAGTGATTTCTGAGCATAGAGCCAGGAGTAACCCCTGAGTGCTGCCGAGTGTGACTCAAAAACCAAAAGAAAAGAAAAAAAAAGAAATTGAGGCTGAAAAAAGTTGAAGGGACTTCCCCAAGTTCACATACTTTGTAAAGATAAAATGAAAACTAACACTTGCATCTGACTGAGGAGCCAGGGTTCTAAGCTACTATTTCCTATAATATGCACAAAGAATAGATAAGCTTTTAACCTAGTGCCCAGATTTCATCCCAAAGAAGCTTCAGTGTGAGGAGAAAGGTACATTAGGTTTGTATTTTAGATGGGACATAAGAGGTCAGAGAAAGTAACTGATCTGCTACTATCCCTGATATAATGAGTGGAAGCAAAGGGACACTCAACAAGACCTTTGATTCTAAACCAAACTTCTTTCTGCTACAGTGGAGGGTGATGAACCTCTAGAGGTGTTCACATATCTGGAAGCCTATATTTCCTTAGATATGGCAATAGGAATGCCTTGGGAAACACAAGCAGCTACTAAAAGAAATTCAAAGAAAGGATTAAGGAAACAGAAATACACCTTAGTCTTAATCTTTAGTCCTAATCTTTGAATCTAAGGCAGATTTTACATCTAAAACTAGATGTTGAAACCTGCCACAAAGAAATAGGTTCAAGATGGTTCAACTCATTCTATGTATCCACCATTCTCCTCAAACACTGATAGTGACCAAGTACAGTAGCAGGCATCAGAGAAAAGGGGAAATCCCCACAATGACTCAGCCTACCATGCTTGGTCTTCACCTCACTACCCTTGCCTGAGTTCTCTGACAAATCCCCCAACTCACGGTTCTGAATGGTAATCTTGCGCTGCCGGTAATCCACTCCCAGCACCGGCTCATTCTGCCCCCGCCTCTGGGCCACGATTCGCACCTCTCGCTGGTTGTCATTACAATCATTGGATGGGTCCTGGCCCAGGGAGAGAGCTGCCTGGTATGCTGAAGAAAGAGGACAAACTAAGTCAAACACAATAGAGTTCCTAGGGAAGAAGTGCTTTCTCTGGTCCAGCTTCTCTAAGCTTCTCCACCTTCTCTGAGCCTCTACACCCTTGGAAATCTTGAACATAAAGATTCTAATTGTACAGGGCTGGTATTCTGTTTCTAAGGAGCTCCCAGGAGATGCCAGTGAAACATACTTGAAAAGCAAATTTCCAGACCCCTAAAATCATTTTCAAATTTTGACTACAATTCCATTTCGCATTCCAATTTTTCTTGCCATGTTTTACCCCAGGGTTCAGCTACCTACCATATTAATATGATTAATAATACATATTCCTAATTATCATGAATATTAAAAATTCTACTTATCATTGCATATTATGGGAATAATAATAATAGGTTTGAGGATTGTTAGACTTCAAATGCCAGCTGCAACCCCTTACCACCTACCTTCTCACTTCTTCCCTAAAGTAATAACAAGAAACAGTGCTTCCATTTATAGATCTTTAGGGAAACATAAAATTCAGCCTCAGTGAATAAAGACAGATCTTGGGGTTCATGCTGTGAAAAATTAGTCAGGATTAAAAAAGATAAAGTGATGTTTCCCTTCCATTTCTTTATACCATAAATGCCATTTCCTTCTTAGCACCAGGGTATGCAGTTTCTATTCTCAAACTTACTGCAAGATTAACCATAGAAATTAAGGGTGAGAGGGGACAGAGTAATAGTACAGGGATTAGGTGCTTGCTTCATACAAGATAATCCTGGCTCAATTCCTGAAACTACATATGGTACCAAGAGACCTACTAGAAGTGATTCCTGAGTACAGAGTTAAGAGTAAACCCTAAAAAAATTGATTATAGTTCGAAAAGAAAAAAAGAAAAAAGTGAAATCTGGAATCTGGGTTTCTATGAAATGCAGAGTAGTTTGTTAGGTTCTAGACAGCAGAGCTGACATTAAAGTCCAGGACTTTTGAAATCCAGAGCAGCTGAACTTGCTCTAGAGAAAACAAGGTCACAGGAGGCAGAGCCAGAGGCTTTAGGACCTAGAAGTCATGTCAAGAGCACCCAGGTAAGAAAGTGAGTCCAAGTCAAAGACTCACTTCTTGGCTCCACACTCTTCCTAGTCAAGAAATGCCAAGGATGAACATTTCTCGAATAATTAAGGAATATGTACAATAGTAAGAAATAACACTTCTAAATATATACAATAAGGACAAGCAAAATATTTAAAACAATTACTGAAAAACTTGAAGGAAGATATCAATAACAACACAATAACAGTGAAAGACTTCAACATTGCCTTGTCAACACTTGATAGGTCAACCAAGCTGAAACCTAACAAGAATATACTACCACTGAAAGGAGCAATGGAAGAAATTGGGCCTAGTAGGGCTCTCCACCCCAGAAAATGAGATACACATTTTATCCAATGTACATGGTTCATTCACATGCTAGCTTATAAAATATACCTACAAAAAATAAATACAATAGAAATTGTGCAAAATGCCTTCTCAGATCATGATGCACTGAAATTAGAAGTGAATAATAAACAGACACAGATAAAAAATTTAACACCTGAAAATTAAACAGCTCAGGGCCTGGAGAGATAGCACAGTGGTGTTTGCCTTGCAAGCAGCCAATCCAGGACCAAAGGTGGTTGGTTCAAATCCCGGTGTCCCATATGGTTCCCCGTGCCTGCCAGGAGCTATTTCGAAGCAGACAGCCAGGAGTATCCCCTGAGCATCGCTGGGTGTGACCCAAAAACCAAAAAATAAATAAATAAATAAATTTAAACAGCTCACTACTGAACAAGTGGACGAGAGATGAAATCAAAGAGGAAATCAAAAGATTCCTGGAAACAAATGAGAATGAAGACAAAAATGATCAGAATCTGTGGAACATAGCAAAAGCAAAAATACTAAGAAAAAATTTATAGATTTGAAGATCCATCAGGAAGAAAGAAGGGGTATACATAAATAACTTAATGTCACAACTTACAAATTTGGCAAGTGATCAACAAAATGAACCAAAAATAGGAAGACAGAAGGAAATAATAGAACTACGAGCATAAATGAACAAATGGGAAATCCAAAAATCAATTCGAGAGATCAATGAAAGCAAGAGTTGGTTCTTTGAAAAATAAACAAGATCAATAAGCCACTAGCAAAACTCACAAAGAGAGAGAAACTTAATAAATCAAGTCAGAAATGAAAACGGGCAGGTTACTAGTTACTACAAAAATTCAAAGGGTATTAAGAGACTACTTTGAGAAACTCTATGCCACAAAACATGAGAACCTGGAAGGAATGGATAGATTCTTAGACTCTTATAACTTCTCAAGTTTGAACCACAGTGATATAGCATATTTCAAAAGACCCTTCACTGTTGAGGAAATTAAAATGTAATTAAAATCTTCCCAAAAACAAAAAGCCAGGCCCAGATGGATTCACTAATGAATTATTTCAAACCTTCCAAGAGGATCTACTGCCTATATACCTTTTAGGCTTTTCCAGAAAATTGAAGAAACAGAAACACTCCCAAATAATTTTTATGAAGCCAATATACCCTGATACCAAAGACAGACAGAGATGCCACAAGAGAGAGAGAGAGCTACAGACCAATATCCCTGATGAACACGAATACAAAGATACTTAACAAAATCCTAACAAATAGAACTCAATGCCTCATTAAAAAAAATCCATCGCCTTCTTATACACAAATAAAGATGAAGGAGGAGAAATCACAACAACACCACAGACATTCAAATACATTGGAGTTAACCTAACTTAAAAAGTGAAGGATCTATACAGAGTAAACTGTAAGGCATTGGTTCAAAATAAATAAAAAATAAATTTTCTTTCAGAACTAAAAGACACAAGGAAATGAAGACATATGTCCTACTCATGGATTGAGAAGATTAACATCATTAAAATTGCAATACTCCCAAAAACATTGTACAGATTCGATGCAATTCTTCTAAGGATATCCATCACATTCTTCAAAGAAGTGGATAAAACACTTCTGATATTTATCTGGAACAATAAACAGCCAAGAATAGCTAAAACCACCCAGAGGAAAAAGAAGATGGGAGGCATCCCTTTCCCCACTTTTAATTGTGCTACAAAACATAATTATTAGAATAGCACAGTACTGGAATAAAGACTAACCCTCAGATCAATGAAATAAACTTGAATATTCAAAGAATGATCTTCAGACATAAATCAATTAATCTTTGGTAAATGTGCAATAAGCAAAATGGAGCAAGAAAAGCTTTTTCAGAAAGTGATGTTGGGACAATTGGTAGCCATGTGCAAAAAAGTGAACTTAGACCTCAAACTAACACCATGCCAAGGTCAAATCAAAATAGATTAAAGATTTTGATATCAGACTTGAAACTATAAGGTATACAGAAGAAAATGTAGGCAAAACATTGACATTGAAACTTCAGGCATTGTCAAGGAGGAAAGACCACTGTCCAAACAAGTGGAAGTAGAGATAAACAAATGGGATTACATTAAACTGAAAAGCTTTTGCATTTCAAAGGAAACAGTAACTTGGGTATAAAAGGTCACCTATGGAATTAGAGAAACTATTCACACAACACCTATCAGTTTAGGGACTATTATCTAAGATATACACAGTATATAACTTATAACTGACAGAATTTAACAAGAATAAAAAAGCAGCTAACCCTGTCAAAATATGAGGAGAAGAAATAAAAAGACATTTTTCTCAAAGAAGAAATACAGATGGCCAAAAGGCACATGAAAAATGTTCCACATCACTAATCAGCAGGGAGATGCAAATTAAAACAACAATGAGGGCCCCGAGAGATAGCACAGTGTCACTTGCCTTGCAAGCAGCTGATCCAGGACCAAAGGTGGTTGGTTCGAGGTGTCCCATATGGTCCCCTGTGCCTGCCAGGAGCTATTTCTGAGCGGACAGCCAGGAGTAACCCCTGAGCACCGCTGGGTATGGCCCCAAAACAAAATAAAAACAAACCAAAACAACAACAACAACAACAACAACAACAACAATGAGGTACCTACTGTGCTCCTTTGACTCTAATCCTTAAGAAAAACAACCCACTTAAACTTTTGAGGTTAACTTAAACCAATAGGCATGTGCATGAAAATGTAAAAAAGTACTTTTCCTTCAATGTTTAAGGAGTTACATAAGTCTTATGTCTTTAGATTGTTTTGTGTGATGCTAAGAAATATTATGTACTACAATCTGGGGACTTGTGGGACAAAGTAATTGTACATGGGTCCTGTTTTATTTTTCTTAATGTTCTTTGGCTGAAAGTTCAAAGTTAAGATATCAGCAATGGAACTACTGAGAAGTCTGTTTATGGGTGATTGTCCTTCCACTATAACTTTACCTTGCCCTCATTCTTTGCATCTTTGTTCTCATAATTAAAAATAAAAAATTAATAAAAAAAAAAGTACTGGAAAATATGGGGGGCCGGAGAGATAGCATGGAGATAAGGTGTTTGCCTTGCATGCAGAAGATCTGTGGTTCAAATCCCGGCACCCCATAAGGTCCCCTGAGCCTGCCAGTAGTGCTTTCTGAGCATAGAGCCAGGAGTAATCCCTGAGTGCTGTGGGGTGTGACCCAAATACAAAACAAAACAAACAAACAAACAAAAAAATACAGGCCGGGCAAAGGGTAGGGAGGTGGGAGATTTGGGGCACTGGTGATGGGAATGATGCACTGGTGAAGAGGGGTGTTCTTTATACAACTGAAACCCAACTACAATCATGTTTGTAATCAAATTGTATAAATAAAGATATTAATAAAAAAACAATTAGAAATAAAAAAATTTTAATTTAAAAAATTTTAAAAACAATGAGGTACCATCTCATGTCACAGAGACTGGCACACATTACAAAGAGCAAGAACAATTATTGCTGATGTGGGTGTGTGGAGAAAAGAACTCTTATTCACTGCTGGTGGAAATGCCATCTAGTCTAGCCTTTTTGGAAAACAATAATGATATTCCTTAAAAACTGGACATTGAGCTCCCTTATGATCCAGCTCTATCATTCTTAGGGATAATACCCTAAGAACACAAAAACACAATACAATAATGCCCTCTGCACTCCTCTGTTCACTGTAGTGCTGTTTACAGTAGCTAGAATCTAGAAACAACTCAGATGTTCAACAATAGATGAGTGGCTAAAGAAAACTGTGGTACATCTATACAATGGAATATTTATTAAGCAGTTGTGAGAAAAAATGAAGTCATAAAATTTGCTTACCAATGGATGAATTTGGAGACTATTATGTTGAGTGAAATAAGTCAGAGGGAGAGAAATAAGCACAGAATAGTCTCTCTTAAATGAGGAATTTAAGAAAAAAAAAGACAGTATAATAACACTCAGAGACAATAGAGGTGAAGAAGCTTATCACAAAGAGTGGTAAGTGCAGTTAGAGAAATAACTACACTAGAAGCTGCCATGATAATAATAGAGAAATACAACGCCTGTCTCAGAGACAGACAGGGAATGAGGGAAGAGGGAACTAGGGGACAATAATGGTGAAAAAGTTGCACTGGTGAAGGGAGTGTGCATTTTATGACTGAATCTCAATTATGAACATGTTTGTAACCATGGTGTTTAAACAAATTATTTACTAAAACATTCGAAATAAAAAAATAAAGTTCAGGACATTTATGTCAGGAAAGGTGCAAGACTTGGGTTGTCATAGAAGGCATCAGACATATGCAGAACTGCTGAACAACAGCAGTCTGCCCAGAGGAATGGGTTCTCCATGTTGGACAATATTATGACGATTGAGAAATGGTAAGCTGGGAGGGCTGACTGGAGAAAGAAAGACTAGGTGGGAGGTTCACAACAAGTGCTTTCTCATGTGCCTGTCTGCAGTCTAAGAGACTTTATCAAGTGCCTCTCTTTGAAACCTCATGTAAGGCAGGTCTGCATCCTAATTCAGTATGCTTTTAGGCAACTAGGAATGGGATAAGAGGCAGAACCTGTTCTGTCTTTAATTTAGTGACTGTACAGATTTAAATCTTTTTTTAGATCAATCCTTTTAGAATACATTTTGAAATTAAGTGGAAAGGAACATTGAATAAGGTACTTTATAGAGTTGGATCCTGCTTTTTTTTTTATCTATAAAGATGGATAGGAAGACAGTATTTAGTGATTTTTGTGATTTCTCCTCCTAAAGATTTGTGATCCTTGAATAATTCCAACACCCTCCTGGACAAAGTTCCTAGAACCTCCAAGGATTGCCAGAAATGGGGATCACTTACATGCAGAGTAGTAGTCAAAGATGGGGTCCTTGCAGAAGGACTTGAAGCGCCACGTCACCACCACATCCTGGAGCTGGGCCGAGGTAGTATAGTCACATTTGAGGATGACAGACGCAAACAGGGTGACATAGCGCTCTGTGTGCTGGACTGTCACCAGCAAGGACAGGCACCCTGCAACCAAGAGCAGAGATAATAGTGAAGGCAGCCAGGTCTCTGAGGTGGGTGACCTACTTCTGTTCATGGGATAATAAAAGCAATGCAAATGAGCAAAACACTGAATGGTCTGGTTGACTGCTCTCACCCACTCTCAGTGACTGGTACCTGGTAGAGTGTGGGGCAGAGATTGTACAAACACCTAGGAAAAATTGGGAGAAAAAGAGCAAGAAAAACTAACACGGAGCCCACGACCTCTCAATGTGATCTTGAAGACAATATTGAAATTTATAAATAGGTTAGATATATAAAATGGTAAGATTTCCTCTTAAAGCATTTTCTCATTTCCCTAAGGATATAGAGTTCAATGTTGTTACCAGGTCTGTAAGTTTCATACACTATACCTTTAGCCTTTCTCTTTCTCTGATACCTCATTTCTTTTTTGTCCACCTCATACTCAGAGCTTTGACCACACAATTTGCTTTGGTCCTTCCTTTGCCAGGCCCACTGTATTGATCAGATCTTCCTGAATTTTGGATCTTTCAGCTGGTGTACCCTTCCTTTCACTTAGCTACTCACTATACAATCCCTGGTTCTACAACTGCAAAAAAGTTTTACTGACATCAAGTTAGGGAGATTGACCTCCTTCACTTCTCCCAAAGTGCCTAACCATACCCCAGGCAGAGCTTTAAATACTTTTTGGTCTATCTACCTCTATTCCTGAGAAGACCCTTTTGGTTTACTGCTAACTCACTGTTCATACAAACACAACATGCTATGCTTGTCACCCCCTTGGTACTCAGTACATATTTATTGAACAAATGATAGAATTAATGACCAAGAATATATAAACTTGATGGGCTGGTAGGTATAGATGGCCAACATAAGCACAGGAAAAATGAAACAAAAATAATCTGACAGCCACAAAAATGAGACTTGAAGAATGAAGAGTATTTTTTAAAAAATGCTTTTTATTTATCCTCCAAAACCCACAGATAGACTTAAGACTCCAGATCTGCTTTGAGAAGAATCAAGGTGACAATGAAATGTGTCAAGTGGGATTCTGACATAGTCAGGGCCCCATACGACACACAAAGTAGTGATTTAGAATGTTTCTATGTAAATATGGAATTACAGGAGTTATAGAAGAGCTCACAAGAAGTTTAGTGTAGAATAATAACATGAAAAAAAAAAACAAGCTTGATCTTCCAGGAGGATTTGCAATAGCCCATGTCATTGTCAGAAGTCTCTGTTTCAGTAGGAATTAGATAAGGACCAAAAGCTTTTTTTTTTTTTTTTTTTTTTGGTTTTTGGGTCACACCCGGCAGTGCTCAGGGGTTACTCCTGGCTCCATGCTCAGAAATTGCTCCTGGCAGGCACGGGGGACCATATGGGGCACCGGGATTCGAACCGATGACCTTTTGCATGAAAGGCAAACGCCTTACCTCCATGCTATCTCCCGGGCCCCAAGGACCAGAAGCTTTTTAAAGAAAAAAAACAGAAATTTGTTGATAACATACACATTAAAATACAGAATTCACCCATCTGGTTTTAGATACCATCATTTTGGAGGAAGCGGTAGGAATTGGGCCACATTTGGTGGTGTGAGCATTAAAACTCCTGGAGTCTCTTATGGGGGAATGTTACTATGTAAATATTAATTCAAAGGTAATCTCTAGTCTTCCTCAGCTCTCTGCATGAAAGTTACTTTTTCCCCCAAGACACAGTTTTGTGTTTTACGGTAGATTTTTGTTCCTACAGTCCCCCTTCGGAAATTTTTGAGAAATTCCACAATTCAAAATTTCATTTGTTCAATTATTTCATAGAACTAGTCTCTGATTCTTGAGAATAAATCAGTACAAGTAAAAAGTTATGCCCAAGTCCTTGAGGTAGTATGGTAGGAGGGTCATAAAGTTAAGTTTACAGCATGTAAATTATGATACACAGAACTTAGATTTGTAACAAAGTTCCAGGAGATGCTGAGACTAGTGCTCTGAGCACCATTCTTTCAAACCATAGGCATGGACTAGATTTTAAAACCTAGTTGTGGAGTCAGATCAAATAAATCTTGTGTTTCTTGCAGTCATGAAGAGAAAGGAGTTCTGATACTGCCCTTTTGGAAAAATACTAGATGAAACATAAAAAAGCCTAAAGGCACAAAGGACTTTGATATAAAAGGCCCTTTCAAGAGCCAGAAAACTACTGAGATGTAACATTCTAGTCTAGGTATACTGAGGTTTCCTGAGAGGAGAAGTGGATGAATGATCTGGAAGGAGAGGAGAGGTTCCACAGCTGGTACAAAGGCGATGTAAAGAAGATCCAAAGTTTATCAGCTGCTCCAAGATCTTAGCAATCACCCTAGCAATGGACTTGTGTGTGTGTGTGTGTGTGTGTGTGTGTGTGTGTGTGTATGTAAATGCAGTTTGGGAAAATTGTATCTAAACTAACTTGTCAGAGAAAGAGGCACACACCAATGCTGCTCACATCTCCCTTCTTGCATTGTGTACTTTCATTATTTCATGTGGACTTCCCTACTTGGGGCAAATGATCTCTCTGCATGTTCATGCTTCCATTTTGGAAAAGTTTTGTTCTCTCTTGAAGAATGTATCTAAATCTCTCTTGTTCTTTCTCTCTCTCTCCTTCATTCCCTTTATTTACCCAATAAACATTTTACTTCACTATTCATCTCCTCCTGAAACTCTTTTCTACAAGGAAAGTCAGCAGATCAGAAAAGCATGGCTGTATTTTGGGAATGACTTTTCTTTTCTGGAAAGAACAATTTTTAGCTCCAGCCTGAGTCCATGGGTCCTGGAGAAATTGGTTTTCTCATACTGTACAGAACAAGTGAACTTAAGGTACAGCTTAACAGATACAGCTACCACTTGGGGCTGGCAGAATATTAGCATCTATGTTGGGCAGATCATTGCAGACACCAATTCTAAATTTTGCAGTCACTTCCTCTGGTGACTGAGATGAGTAGAGAGGGAAACAATAGATTTCCTTTTGACATTTCCACCTCTCTCTCCCCCACTTGACTAAGTACATTGAAAACATATTTCTTCACCGGTGGTAGTTGAGTCTACCACCACAAACAGGTTCAAGTCAACATTTGCTATTTATCTGGAAATTGATCAGTTATTCTTTTTTCCTTGAGACTGTTTCCTCAGTTATTTGTAGAGATTATAATAATAAAGTTCTTGCAAGAATGCGATGAGGTAATCTACCTCCAGGACCTGACATACTGCCTGACACCTGAATAGTTAGTGATAGTATCTGAATCTCTTTCTACTTTCCTCCTTAATGGAGTCCTCCAAAAAGAAGATTAAGGTGAGGTTCTCTAGAATTAAGTTCTCAAAGAGAGCTGCCTTAAAAGCATGTACAAGCCCTCCTTTTTCAGAGTAGTGGAGCAGGCCTGCTTCAATGGACAGAAACACATGGTGATGCATCTTCTTTCAACACGTTCAGAACAGAATGTGCCAGATTAGAACCTGACCCCCAGAAATGACGCAAGCCATCTCCTATGTTAGGGTGTAATGAGAATGTACCTGTGATAGTCATGAGGGCTTTGTAGAAATGTTGGGGAGGTCTGTGGGAGAGGAATCAAGAGATTTAAATCAAATTCCTAGAATCAGGTAGGATTAAGGTTACACATGAGAAGTAGGGGGAATATAGAGAAATTTACCATGCAGAAAGTAAGAGAAGAGTGAGTCAAGACTTCTTGGGAAGGGCAGTTACTCTGGAAACAAAGGGCAAACAATATTAACTGGCATCTCTGACTTTTCTGGAGTCAGAAGATAAATCAGATAGGGCTGGTGGTGGTGATAGGAGGTGGGAATATGGGGTGGCCACATTCCAGTCTTTTTGTTAATTCAGCACTGAAGGCTTTTCTGAAGAAAAGGAAAAGGGTGCAATCTGAATGGAAAACTTCCTTATTTCGCTGTGAATGGAAAGAAGAACATCATTTTGAAATGAATAGCTGGGGGGAAAATAACTGTAGCTATAGATTCTTGGAAATTAGTCTAGTAGTATGGAAGAGACTGTAAACAGAGTCTCAAACCAGCATGGATTATTTCATAATCTGTTTATGATGATCTTACTTTACTACATGTATTATTCTCTTTAATTTTTAAAAATTAATTTAATTTAGCTCAGAATTCTCCTAAAGTAGACCTTGGGGCATTTGCCCAATAGATATATAACTGAAGGAGTTATGTGTAAGATTCTTACAATGACAAGGATACCAATGTGAATGCTAACTTATTTTGTTCAATTACATGGTAAGGATTGGAATAGAAGGAAATGCTGGTTTGAAGTCTAAACAAAATTCTCAGTTCACAAGGCACACCAAATGTTTTATTTTACAAACTAAATATGATCTATGGAAATAAAGAATCCCATTTTATGAATAGAAAAAAATAAATAGTTTGAGATTGATATAAAATAAGTAGCTTCTCTGTTCATTATTCTCAGAGGGTCAAGATTCTGCCTCTAAACAGTGCTTGTACCTGTCAAAGCATAAAGCCTAACTTAAAATTAAAAGACAAGGGCTAACTAATAAAAATTGCACTGTCACTTTGATACTATGAATGATAACTTATATGTTCCTTATTTTGATAGCAGATAATTAATTTTAGTAGCTTGTTCAAGATTATTTGCCAACATTATTTATCTGAAGGTAGAGCATTTGGAGGTAGGGAAGGGCAGTTCTGCTAGAGGAGAGAGAGAAGGGAATTTGGGTTGAGCCTTAAGTTGCTTTTGGCTAGCTTTGAAGATTGCTGAATTTGACACCGTAAGGGAGGAGAATGTGTGTAAGAGTGATCACTTTGAATATCAAATTCCTTTCATGAATACTGGTTTTCATGGTAAAAAGAAAAAACCCTGGGGTGACTCAACTCACCTTTTCTAACATCAGCACTGTGTGGATACTACTTATTTGTCCGCTCTTCTATTTCATCCCTCAGGTAAATTTCAAACCTTGAAATATAACAATTTCCCCTCAAAGGTTTACAAAACATACTGAACTCATTCCTCAGGGAACTGGCAACTCCACTGTACCACTCACACTCTCAAATCTTTGTCTCATAGTGTTGTAGGGGGGTTTGGAGGGGTGGGGGGAAGAAATGAAAAGGAGGTCCAGCAAATACAGACACATAGTAGAGTGTATCCCAGAACAAAGAATACTGGATAACCAGCAAAACTTCTTCCCACACACAGCTGTGATCGAATTTCAGCATACATTGTGTGCCAAAAAATATATATATGTTTTTTTTTCTAATCTTCACAAAACTCTGTATAGGAACAAACCCGCAGATACATTTGAGGAGAAAAAGGTCAGAGACTATAGGCCACAGCTTTTCAACTTCAGAATTTGAATTTGGATTTGGCTAACACCAATCTTTCCCCAGGCAAACTTGACCTTTCATGTAGAAGTTGGTTTTGATGCTCAAAAAGCAGAATTTTAAGTCTTAGAGAAAGAAATAAGGGATGAAGCAGGTCAGCTTATTTAAAAAAGCAAATCAATTTTAATTTTCATCTTTCTTTTCCTTTAATCTTCAACTTCTCTGTAAAACTAACCAATTCAGGTATACACAACACAAGGTAGGTAAGTTTGTCAAGAACACACAAAGGTAGCAGAATCTGGGCTTAAAATATTAGCAGATTACAAAAGATAAACATACTATGTATAGATGCCCTGATTTTAATCATTTTCATCCAAATTATTAAATTTTCTTTTAGTTTTAAATTTCCTCCATCCTCTAGCATTTCTTGCTGTCTTATATATTGTTATTTAATTTCCTAGTTGTCTATCATTTTTTTCTTGAAATTTTTCATTCTGTAGCTTCACTTTCTGAGTTAAAATTTTGTTTCTTCCTTCTCACCAGCTAAAAGAACTGGATAAGTAAATTTCAAACTAAAGTTTTCTTTTATACATAAAATTAAGATGGCAATAATATTTGTATAGTAGGACAGTAGTGAGGGTTAAATAAGAAATGTTCAATAGTTAGCAAAGACCCTGGAATCTACTCAATTAGTTTTTTTATTACTTTTATTTTGTTTACCTTGACAGTTTGAAATAACTAGACCATTATGTAAAAGCATTTTGGAAGAACTAAAATAATACCTATGTATTAACTATCATTACTGTCTTCTCTGCAAAATTAGTAAATTCATTGAAAGCTATAAAGGTTACTTATAGCTTTGTTCCTTAGCAAAGTTTACTTCTCTGAAAGAGGAAGAAAGGAGAGCCCTGTCATTTGAGAGTAGAAAAAAAAGATATTAGATGAGATATAAAAGCTCTTGGGAAAGAGAGAAAGGGAAGAAGGTTCTCTTTTTCCCACCATGAGGTACTTTCCAAGACTACACTATTGTACAGAGTGGGGACTACTGTTCCACATTGAAGTGAAAGGAGAAGATGCCAAGGAAGAAGGATGTCTTTCCTACAAAGTGGCATCTCTTTCTAAATATATGTATATCTCTGTATACTTATTAATTCTAGGATGAACCTGCAGAACCATGGTGGGAAGGAAGACTCAGAATATACTAAGCATACAGCATAGAGAAGAAGGTGAAAAACTTCTTTTAAGGGGACTGGAGAGGTAGCATCGAGGTAAGACATTTGCCTTTCATGCAGAAGGTCATTGGTTCGAATCCCAGCATCCCATATGGTCCCCCAAGCCTGTCAGGAGCGATTTCTGAGCCTGGAGCCAGGAGTAACCCCTGAGCACTGCCTGGTGTGACCCAGCCCCCCCCCCCCCAAAAAAGGAAGAAAAAAAGAAAAACTTCTTTTAAAACTAAGAACTGTTTTTAGAGGACTGTATGACATTTCTACTCTTTTCCATGTAAAGTGTTACTACAAAAGTGTATTTTCCCCCCCTATAGTTGTGGGTTCCTGAGACTTGCATGAAAGATTTGCACACAAAACTCAGATACTTAAGAAGTTGTGGGTTTCTGGGACTTGCATGAAAGATTTTCACACAAAACACAGATACTTGGGGTTGGGCGCTGGCGCTGGAGGTAAGGGGCCTGCCTTGCCTGTGCTAGCCTAGGAACGGACCACGGTTCAATCCCCTAGTTTCCCATGTGGTTCCCCAAGCCAGGAGCGACTTCTGAGCGCGTAGCCAGGAGTAACTCCTGAGCGTCACTGGGTGTGGCCTAAAAACCAAAAAAAAAAAAAACAAAACCCAAAAAACAAACAAACAAAAACACAGATACTTAAGTTAAAAATGTTTATACAGTTCAAATAGATGGCTTCATATTGTATATGAATCAATCATCTCATCTTTCTCTCTGGATCCTGGAAGCTTCCAGAATATGATGATCTGGTCTTGTCCCTACCACATTCTGTTTGCCCTAGTGATGAGCTGGTCTTGTCATTATACCAATCTCTATCCAGTGTATGT
>PVKC010003601.1:0-38525 GCA_004027635.1 Crocidura indochinensis | reverse complement strand
TGTCATCTTGAGTGAATAATCTGCTTTATGAATGTGATTATAAATGAACAGGCATGATTTATGCCTTCTCTTTAGGCAGAAAAATTTCACACTGAACACATTTTGTGACTGTGGCCAAGAAACATATTGTAGATAAGCTTCACCTTTAGGCTACCATGGAGGCGAGTGGACTGTGACTTGATTATCAGATTCTGCTCACACATGGGTTATTGCCTACAGACAAAAGTTCTGGATGGCATGCATAGCTGACAATGTACTCTTCCTGCAGTACTTATTCCAAGTTTTGTTTCATTCTGTCCTTAGGAGGGCTCACTCATTGTGAAATGCAACTCACATTCTAATGTAGATCACATCTTGGTATTATTCCCAGGCATTATCCACTGAAAAGAAAGCATTTGCCTTGCTTAAATTTGAGACATTTATGGCTTTGTGTTAAAGCTTTACTCACGGTTGAACTATGATTCTCTCAGCATGAGTTATGTATATTCTAAAGGACCAGTTATCTTTTGGAGGTGATAGTGCTTAGAGGTGGCTAGGGTGCCTTTTATGAAGCAAAAGTACTCATGTACCCTTGAGAAATGCCTGGAGAGAGCAGAATTTTATGGAAATTTGCTCAGGTGGGAAATACAGCCTCAATTCCCAAGCCTGTCACACATTTACTGTGACATTGGTTCTGTCAGGTTACCTCTCTGAACATCTGCTTCCTCAAACTTCAAATGACAAAAGGCAGTACGCCACTGTGAGCAATGCATGAACTTCAGGCTCTCTGGGGGCCTAGTTTGGAACTGTTGGTCCACTATCTACCAAAACTGAGAGCAGATAACCCATGCTATCTGAGTCTGAATTTCACTGTGTATAAAGTTGCAGGATTATAGAGAAAGAAAGGTAATTTAAAAAAGTCCCTGTGTCGAATACAGGTAGGGATTGGGGGAGGAGAGAGATGGGGGACATTGGTGGTGGGAATGTTGTACTTGTGAAGGGAAGTGTGTTATTTGTTATAACTGAAACCCAACTACAAACATGTTTGTAATCATGCTGTTTAAATGAAGATATTTAAAAAGAAAAAAAGTAACATTGCCAAATATCTTGTTTTGAATTCAAATATCTTGTTTTGTCTGGTAAGACCATCTGAGGCTTCCATGGGGACAGGGGACAAGGAGAATTTTTTTATTTTTCTTTTTTAAAATAGGGATAAATAATTCAACCCATGCTAATAGTAAGTGTTAAAGTTAGCTTGATTTAAGGCCTGAGAGACATCATGGAGGTAAGGCATGATTTAAATGTCATGATTTAGGTACAAATATTCCTGCTTACTCTCTAGACTTAAGTCTTACTTTGCTTTTTTTCATGTTAAAGTGATGTTAAGTATGATATCTGGTTCCTCATAACCTCTAGTTATGAAGAAAGAGAGAGTTTGTGAAAGAAGAGAGGGTTTCTGCAGATGGGTTTCAAGTGCTGATGGCCCTAGAAGCAAGAAGTTAGCAAAGATGAAATAATGGGGGAACACTTGGCTTTCTAAGCACAAGATATGAGCAAATATTCTAGGCCTATATTCCTCTTTCTCATTTTTTTCTGCACTTTCATTTTATTCATTCTTTGTTCAAAAACTTGATTTCCTACTCTAAAATGCATATTTGTTAATGAATACTTATTAAAATAAAAGGAAGATGAGACTATTTTTAAAAGTATCTATGATCCCTGAGCACTGCTGGATGTGATCCCAGCCCTACCCTACCCCAAACAAAAGTACCTGAAATATCATACGCAAAACTAAGCAGCACTCATAATTTGATGTGTGAATGTAGGAATACAAAAAATGTGTATAGATAAGATTTTGCTGTAAATGCAATTTTATTATAAATACAATATAGTTGTTAAGGTTACTTGTATAGTCTAGAATTATACACACAATATAAAAATTGCCATATTGACTTTTTTGTTTTGAAGGCCACACTTGGCAGTATTTGAGGGTTACTCTTAGCTCTGAACTCTGAAATTACTCCTGGAGGGCTTAGTGGAACAATAATAGGCTTGATTTTATTATTAAAACTTAAGATGATAAGTGCCATGAATGAAAAGATGGTGCACATAATCATCATTATAGCTGAAACTTGACAGGCAAAATCCTGAACCTTGAGGAACAGAGAAGGAGAAACCTGGGTGGGGAAAGAACTGGACTGAATCTGCTGTAGACTGAACTTAAAAATGTACCCCTTATCTGATGGGCATTATGTGAACATTTTCTCCCATTCTTTAAGAAGCCTTTATGGGGCCGGGCGGTGGCGCTGGAAGTAAGGTGCCTGCCTTGCCTGCGCTTGCCTAGGATGGACCGCGGTTCGATCCCCCGGTTTCCCATATGGTCCCCCAAGCCAGGAGCAACTTCTGAGCGCATAGCCAGGTGTAACCCCTGAGCATCACTGGGTGTGGCCCAAAAACCAAAAAAAAAAAAAAAAAAAAAAAAAAAAGAGAGGCCTTTGTATCCTACTCACTATTTCCTTTGAGGTAGAGAAGCTTCTGAGTTTAATGTAGTCCATTTTATTTATCTTATTTATGCTTGTTTGGCCAGTGTTATTTCATCATTGAAGATACCTCTAGTTCAATGTCATGAAGTTTTCTGCCTACATTTTCATGTATGTACCTATGATTTCCTGTCTGATGTCAAGGTCTTTAATTGATGTTGATTTGGCTTTTGTGCATGGTGTTCAGGAGCGATCTGAGTTCACCTTTTTTGCATGTAGTTGACCAGTTTTCTCAGTACCACTTGATGAAAAGGCTTTCCTTGTCCCAAAAAGATATTTAATTTCCTGGAAAAACTTGAAGAGGATTGGCTGTGGATCCTCTTTAAAGATTTGAAAGAATTCACTAGTGAATCCATCTGGACCTGGGCTTTTGTTTTGTTTTGGTTTGGTTTTTGGCT
Source organism: Crocidura indochinensis (assembly GCA_004027635.1). Classification (NCBI taxonomy): domain Eukaryota; kingdom Metazoa; phylum Chordata; class Mammalia; order Eulipotyphla; family Soricidae; genus Crocidura; species Crocidura indochinensis. The sequence goes on along the minus strand of PVKC010003601.1, from coordinate 35,608 downwards.
TTTGGGCCACACCTGGTGACACTCAGGGGTTACTCATGGCTATGCTCTCAGAGATCACTGCTGGTTTGGGGGACCATATGGGATGCTGGTGATGAACCCAGGCCCATCCTGGATCAGCTGCATGCAAGGCAAACGCCCTACTGCTGTGCTATCATCTGGCCCTGGGCTTTTGTTTTGGGGAAGACATTTCATTACCCTTTCTTTTTTTTTTTTTTTTTTTTTGTTTTTTTGGGCCACACCCGGCGACGCTCAGGGGTTACTCCTGGCTATTCGCTCAGAAGTCGCTCCTGGCAGGCATGGGGGACCATATGGGGAACCGGGGGATCAAACTGCGGTCCGTCCTAGGTTAGCACAGGCACCTTATCTCCAGCGCCACCGCCCGGCCCCCTGATTACCCTTTCAATTTCCTCAACAGTTATAGGTCTTTTCAGATATTCCAGGTCATCATGGTTGAACCTTGGAAGGTTGTGGGAGTTGAAGAATTTATCCATTTCTTCCAGGTTTTCTTGTTTTATGACACAGAGATTCTCAAAGTCGTCTCTGATTACTCTTTGAATTTCTAGTAGTGACTTACAATTTTTATTTCTTTTTTAGCTTCTTAATTTTCTCTCTCTCCCCCTTTCTTTTTTTATCTTAATCTCTATTTCTCTCTCTTTCTTTGAGTCTTGCTAATAATTTATCTATCTTGTTTATCTTTTCAAAGAACCAACACTTGCTTTCAATTATCTTTTGGATTTTTTTTTTGGTGGTGTCCATTTCATTAATTTCTGCTCTAAGTTTTATTATTTTCTTCTGCTCGCTTATTTTTAGCTTTCATTTTATTGCTTTTACAATTTCTTAAGCTGTGCCATTCAGTTTATTATGTAGGGTTTTTTTTCCTTTCTTTTTTTTTTTTTTTTTTTGGTTTTTGGGCCACACCCAGTGACGCTCAGGGGTTACTCCTGGCTATGTGCTCAGAAGTCACTCCTGGCTTGGGGGACCATATGGGAAACCGGGGGATTGAACTGCGGTCCATCCTAGGCTAGCGCAGGAAAGGCAGGCACCTTACCTCCAGCGCCACCACCCGGTCCCTTTTTTTTTCCTTTCTGATGAATGACTGTAAAGTTATAGATTTCCCTCTTAATACCAGTTTTACTGTGTCCCATAGATTCTGATAATTCATGTCTTTATTTTCATTTGTTTCCAGGAATCTTTTGATTTCCTTTTGACTTTTGTCTCTTACCCACTCATTGTTTAGCAGCAAATTGTTTAATTATATATATCTATATCTATATATACATATATATATATAATATATATGGGTTGAAGAAAAATGTGTTTCCAGTTTTCTGAAGATGAAGAGCCCTAGTATATATATATATATATATATATATATATATATATATATATATATATATATATACACTATATATATGAGATAGAAGAGAGTGTCTTAGTATATATATACTAAGACACTTCTATCTCATTTTTCTGAGCCAGTATATCTTTGCTAAGTTTTAGCCCGATTGTCCTAACAAAGGGTAACAAGGCAGTGTTGAATTCTCCTACTATTACTGTGTTATTACTGATGTCTCTTTTCAAGCTTATCAACAGTTGTTTTAAGTATCTTGCTGATCCATCATTTAGTGCATATTTGTTTAGAAGTGTGAATTTTTCTTGCTGTACAGATCTCTTGATTTGTAAGAAGTGCCCATATCTTTTTCATATAACCTTATTATGCCTAAAGTCTGAATCTTCTGATTTTACTATGGCCACCTCAGTCTTTTTAAGGGAGTGTTTACTTGAATAATTTCCCTCTAGCCTTTGATTTTTAGCCTGTTTTCTCTGACTATTAAGGTGTGTTTTTTGTAAATAGCAAAATGTTGGATTTAATTTTTGATTAGTTTTGCCACTCTGTGCCTCTTAATTCATGCATATAGTCCATTGACAGTAAGAGAGTTGGTTATCATGGGATATTGTGTCATCCTTTTTGTAGGAATTTTGTATGTTTGTTGGGTTTGTCTTGCCTTAAAGTAGACCCGTTAATTCTTTAAAGTTTTTTGGGGGCGGGGGCACACCTGGTGATGCTCAGGGGTTACTCCTGTCTATGTGAACCACAGTCCATCCTAAGCTAGTGCTCAAGCAAACGCCTTATGCCCTGTGCCACTGCTCTGGCTCCTAAGGTTGTTTCTGAGGGCTGGAGAGGTGGCACAGTGGTAGGGCATTTGCCTTGCTTGCACTGACCTAGGTTTGATCCCACAGCATCCCAATCCAGGAGCGATTTCTGAGTGCATAGCCAGGAGTAACCCATCAGCATCATCGGGTGTGGCCAAAAATAAATAATAAAAACAACAAACAACAACACACAAAAAAGGTTGATTTTGAGACTAAAATTTTTGAGCTGTTGTTTATCTGTGAGACTTGTCTCTTCCCTTCAAACTTGAATGTAAGTCCAGCTGATTGGCATATTCTTGGTGAAGCATTCATATCATTGAGTCTTGCCACAATATTCTACCACCATATTTGAGCTGAGAGTTGTTTGTGAAAAATTCACTGTAAATCTTAAGGATGATATTTGTACGCAATTTCCCTTTTTTATTTTTCTGCCTTTGGTATTCAATCCCCATATTGTGACTATAAAATGTCTTAGGGTGCTTTTCTTTGAAACTCTTATAGCTGGTACTTTTCAGACATGCAGGATTTGATTGTATGCACTTCTTATCTCTGGCAACTTCTCTGTAATGATGCCTTTGACTGTTGATTATTCATGGGGATTTTCTTCCTGGGTCTCTGTGACTCCAATAATTCTTTTTTGTTTTGTTTTTGTTTTGGGGGCACACCTGGTGACACTCAGGGGTTACTCCTAGCTATGCACTCAGAAAAAGCTCCTGGCTTGGGGGACCATATGGGACGCTGGGGAATTGAACTGAGGTCTGTCCTGGGTCAGCCACATGCAAGGCAAACACCCTACTTGCTCTACTACCACTCCAGCCCTACGGGTTCCAATGATTCTTATATTGCTTCTGTTGACTTATATTAGACTTCTATTTTTATCTGTTCACACGCTTAGTAGACTTTATATCATGTGATCAGTTATTTTAAGGCTCTTTTTCAAACATTTCTGTTGTGTGGAGTTGTAATGTAGCTAATCTTCCAGCTCACCAAATCTGTCCTCATCAGCTGTTACTCTGATGGTGTGGCCTTTCAGTGAGTTTTTCATTTTGTCTACCAAGTTTTTCATCTCTGTTATTTCGGTTTGAAGTTTTCTCATTTCTACTTTCACATCTTCTTGAGTTTTGTTTGTGACTCATACAGTTCATTGCATGCTTTTATTGAAATCTTTGAGCATCCTCCATATTTATTCTCAAAAGTCCTTATTTGATAGGCTATCTAATGGTTGGTATTTTTCAGGTCATCAGAGCTACCATCTTCATTCTTTAAGCCTGGTTACCATCTTCAGTCTTTAATCATGTGTTGTTTTCTCATTGTCATGGTTGCAATGTGGTGTTTTTTACGTGCTGTGCTGAGGTACATTGACTAGGAGAAGTTCACAGCCATGGAGCAAAGTGCAGTGGCCAGTTCCTCTAGCTCTGTACCTCAGAGTGGGATCTGCTCACCTGGCTGGCAATGGAGTCCTATGGTTAGGCAAAAGACAATACTGTATTTTCTGGCATAAAAGATGAAAAACTTCTTAAAAGTTAGGGCTCATCTTATATGCTGGCATACAACATCCTGAAACTTACTCCAGCTTCAGGGACAAGTAATCTGCCCCCCTCTTACCGCCACATCCCATCCAGCTGCCAAGCATCATCACTCAGTTCTCTGCTTGTCCTGATTAATCTTTCAGGGCACACAGAGAAACTGAGTTACCTAGCACTGACCCCGTCCAGCCGCCAGGTGTCATCGATGGTATACTGCTTTCTGGGGCTCAATCCTCTGTTCAGCTTTTATGGGACCCAGAGGAGGCACTCTGTCTACCCCTTGCTGTCCTACTAATCACTGCGCCCCAGCGTGCTGCTCTTGGAGGAGACCCCTCACCCTGCTCTCAATGTAGATAAAATTAAAAAATCACAGTCACTCACTAAAATGACAAATGTAAAATGAAAGTTGACACTCCAAAGTCTAGCTTTATTAAACATATACCGTTAACCTTTAAGGGTTCTACTCTTTTTCTCTTAAATTTTTTAATTTCCATTTGGTATGCATTAAAAAAGAGGTAGTCTTATATGACAAATATAGCACAAATCTTATAACAGGAAAATTATGGGGTCGTTTTATACACTCAGTCATCTTATAAGCTGCAAAATAGGGTAGTTCTTAAATATTCATACTGTTTAATATGCTATATCCATATAGATGAGAAAATCAGGGCAATTAGATTTATGTGAGTGTATATAGTATGAAAGTTGGTGCCTGGATCAGACATCAGATCTATTTTCCACACATTCACCTTTTCATTCATTTACATGCACAGGGCAATTTTTAAAAGCAGGTTTATGAAGCAGAATATATAAATCACAAGACATGCAAAACTTTAAATTATTTAGTGCAGAAAATTTTAAAGACATAGAGCTTTTTGATAACTTCATTAGCTTGAATCAGAATATAGCAGTTTAATTTTGTTTCAAAATATCTTTCAAAAATTGATGCTATGATTTTGTGGCAGGAAGACCATAATCATATCACAGATAAATGATTTTCTTGTTTATGCAGATCATAATTTGACTGCCATGGCACAATTATTAACATAAGAAGTCTCTAGAAGGATTTACAATTCAAGGTGTCATTGTTTGGGGCTGGAGCATTATTACAAGAAGAAAAGCATTTGCTTTGCATGCAGCGAACCCAAGTTCAAATATCTGGCAAGACTTATGTTCTCCCAAGCACTGTTAGGGGTTATTTCTGGTTGTGTGTGTGTGTGTGTGTGTGTGTGTGTGTGTGTGTGTGTTTGGGTCACACCTGGTAGCATTCAGGGGTCACTCCTTGCTCTGTGCTCAGAAGTTGCTCCTGGCAGACTCGGCACCATATGAGATGCCAGGATTCAAACCAGGGTCCATCCTGTGTTGGGGGCATGCAAGGCAAATGGCTTACTATTGTGCTAGCATTCTGGCCCCTGATAGGGGTTATTTTTAAGTACAAAGATAGGAATAGCTTCAGAGTGCTGCCAGGAATGGCCCAACACCATCCACCCCCAAAGATATGATCTAAATCTTTGGCATTTGACTGACTAGTATCAATATTTTGATGAATTAATAAATCAAATCTAAAAATTGTCAAAATGGAAACAGAAATGCTCTGCACTTTCTTTTTCAGTTGAATATTGGTACTGGGACCCAGTATTTAAAGCCCATTGATAACATCATTTGTTGATCAAAGGACTTATGTTTACTGCAGGAAATTTGCTGCTGTATATAAAAATTAGTTGGATAATTGCGCTAGCTTCTGTACTAAATACCAGACAAAAAATTTGCTGGTGTGGCTAATTTTGCTATTATGGCTATAACAGAACTATTTAAAAAACAAATTTTTTTAAATTTCACTAATATGGTAATAGAGGGATATAATACAGATTGTCGTCATTAAACTTTTCATATTATAAGTTTTTCCTGATAAATTATTTCCATCTATTATTTTCATTAGAACTATCAACAACCCTGGATTAATGTCAAGTATAATGCCCAGCACTTAGAAACAGTTAATTACCTCCATTAATTTTATTTAGTTTTTTTAAGATGAATGATTAATGGTAATTTTTTTATTAACTCACCATGAGATACAGAGTTAAAATGTTGTTGATAACCAAACAGATGTATGATCACTGATAGTAAGCTGAAGAAAGAGGGGACCACCTACTCTAGCAGCCTAGGGGGAGGATTGTGGGGGATATGGGTTGCAGAAAGGGAACGGGGGAGAGGGAGGACAAATTTGGTGGTGGGTATTCCCATGATTTAATGTTAATATGTACCTAAAATACTAATGTGAAAGATATGTAAGCCACTATGATCAAAATAAAAAATATATTAAAAAATGTTGTTGATAGTTGAATTTTGGTCATACAATATTCTAACATCTATCCCTTCACAAGTGTATATTTCCTGCCATCATTTCCCCAGTTATCATCTTCTCCCTCACCTCCATTGATTTTAATAAGTAATGATAATATTAAAATGTGTTTAGTTATTTAATATCTATTTGAGGCTTTCTTTCAAGGATAGCTCAGGAGTCTTAGGGACCCTTTCTTGTGCTTCTTAGTTATTGGGATAAGTAATTCAATGTAAGGGTTCAAGGATATGGTGCTGCCTTTTACCCTTCAGTGCAACCACCCAGACCTGCCCGCAGGGACGGGGGTCGCCAGTTATTCGTGGGTCATGAAGAGGACTTAACCTGTAAAAGAATTGGGGAGGGAATTCAAACAGGGCTCAAGACAAAATTCTGATCACGAGCTGTTTATTGCAAAGTTCACAGAGCTTATATAGTACCAGACCACAAAGAGGCAGGGTGTGGGCCTATGGAAAGAAATATACACATGCCAGATAACATGAAGGCATTTACCGTCAAAACATTTACAATTACCCAATGTTCTTGCTAAACATAAAGTCAAACCTAGATTTTAACCTATGCTTGAAAGGTCAACAGGAGCAAGACTGGCAACATAGTTTAGCAAACCTCCTCAGGTGTCCTGTGTGGCAACACAATTTGTGTTCACTTTGTCTTGTGCTTTACTCATATCCTAAATCCAGGTAGGGGAAGGGGGGACCCTCGAGGGCAGCTATACCAGGAAGTTCTGCAAAGCAGCAGCAGAAGCAGGTGTGGGGCTGTCAGGTCCCTAACACTTCAGTGCCAGAGATTATGTTGGTAATTCTAGAAGTGCTCTGGGGCTTTCAGTTCTATACCCAACAGTACTTGCTAGATTAGATGATGCCAGGGATAACACGGAGATTAGCTACATGTAGGGTAAACTCCTATATTATCTCTTCATTGCTACAAAATATTTCTTTTTAAAATTTTACATTATGGTTAGATTATTGTTGACATTTTAGTTAATCTAAATGTCCAAATGGAAGTCTGAAGCAATAGTAGTATAGGTAGGATGCATGCAGTCAACCCAGGTTCTATCCCCAACACCACATATGGTCTTCTAATCCTCTCTAGGAGTGATTTCTGGGCACAGAGACAGGAGTAAGATCTCAATCCTGGGCCTAAAACCAAATAAATGTCAACAGTAGTTTTGACTCTAAAGGTTCTTGGCATATACAGTTATCTCATCATCACAAAGTGCCTAATATATCCCACCTATGGGGTATATCACATTTGTCTTTTTATTCTCCAATAATGTGAAATTCTTAGGAACCCAAAAAATATTTCTTGAACACCAGCTCTGTTAGATCCTATTTTCATGGTGTAATGTCTAAACCATACAGTAAGTATGGTTGGAGAATACACAATTAAAATTCTATATGTGAATGGTTATAGAGTGAAGGTAAGATGACGTAAAGAAGGGTTGTAGGCATGTAATTTTTGAGCCAAGACCTTCAGTGAGAGAACACACTATAGAAGAAACAATAGGTAGGAGTGAAAAAAGGTCAGCAAGAGCAAAGATACTAGAGAAAGGTTTCAGTGGAGGATCTAAGACTAGCATACAGGTCAGATAACCAGAGCAAAATGAGTAAGGCAAAGAGAATCAGCCATGTTACAGAGATCTGAGGTCAGGAAGGCTTGTGAGACAATGCTACTTTTCTTCTGAATAGGAATCTATAGCAGGCCCTGAGTAGATGTAACCTCCTTATAAAGGGTTATCTTTGGTTGATCCATAGAAAGAAGACCAAAGAGAGGCAAGAGTCAAAACAGGAAGAATTTTTGGCAACCTATTATGATAATACACATTGACATAGTACTGACTTGGACCCACGGCAGAAATGGTTAAACTATATTCTAAAGACAAAATAGAATTCTCTGACGAATTGAATGTAGGTAATGAAAAGTGAAAAGTAGATGCTAAGTTGCAGAGTGGAGGAGGGAAATAAAGGTAACATTTATTAAAAGATAAATAGATAACTATTTCAGAAAAACAATTTAATTTTTGTCAAGGATATTATGTGTTTGATCTAGGCCATGTCAGGATTGAAATAGGAAATTTGGACCAACCTGTTTACAAACTAGCCCACTGATAAGTTACAAGCAGCAAATAAACAGTGGAGGATCATCAGTATTAGAGTACAGGCAAAGTCATGTTGGAGTAAGTATAGACAGAGGAAAAAAAGAAACCTGAGCATTTATCTAAGATGCCCCAAACTTTAGAGGGAAGAAATATGAAAAGAAATTAGCAAATGAAACTAATAAAATACAGTGGTAGAAAGCTTGACATTAAACAACGAAGGAGTATAGTATGGGCAGAGAAGAGACCAAGACAATGAGAATGGGAAATGGTCACTTTGAACAAGAACTGGGTGATGAAAAGAGATATGCATTATACCCCTTCAGTAACAATATTACACACCACTGTGCCTAAAAGAAAAAAAAGTTAAGAGACATAGAAAGCGAGAAAAAATATATCTTCTACAGAAGCAGGTAGGGGAAAGGGCATGGGGAAGGTCTAGGGGGACCTGGGGGGCATTGGTGGCGGGATATGTGCACTGGTAAAGGTATTGGACATTGTATGACTAAAACTCAATCATGGACAACTGTGTAAATGTAACTGTGTAAATCACAATGATTCAATTAAAGAATTTATTATTTAAAAAATAATCATGCAGAGGAAGATGATAAAGACTAAAGTTCCCAAAAGGAAGAAGTGACTCTAGAAAGAGAGATAGACCAGTTGTCAAACCAGTCTAAGTTAGGCAGGCCCAGTCTATCAACCCTAGCTGGTGGAACAAAGTACCCTGAGGCTGAAGCAGAAGGCATTTACCTCTCATTTTGGAAGTTCAGAAGAGCAGGATGTAGATGTTGGCACATTAATTAGAATTTCTTTTGAGTACTGACTTTTGGCTTGTTGGACATCTACTTGCTATGCTCTCATTGGGCAAAGAGAGACAGAGAAGGAGAGAGATGGGGGAGAGATTTGCTGTCTCTTTCTTTTTTAGGACACTGTTGCCTTCATGAGACCTCCAATCTCAGGACCTCATCTAAATCTGTTTCCCAAATGTCAACTTCTAAAGTCATCACCCTGGAAGTTAGAGGCTCTGCATATAGGTCTTAGAGGAATGCAAATGATCAATCTGCAGCAGATATGATGAGGATTGAGGAATGGATTTGGCATATGGAAGTCACTGTGAATGTTGACAAGGTTAGTTTTAGGGCCATGACACATACTCAGAGAATGTGAGAGGAAGAAGGATCAGGATGGAGAAATTACACAAAGATCCACAGTTTGAGGACCAAAGAGGGTCAAGTCTGTTTTCTGGAATTTCCTGGCCATGACTTCTATCCTGGATAAGCTGAGTCAACCCAGAGGAAAGAATAATTTTGTTGACATTTTTTTCTGCCTGGGAAATACCATGTTCTAAAATAGCCACTATAATTCCTTCACATATTGTATCAGGCTAAGTACTAAGGTGGTGTTGTAAAATTTGCAAATATAATTCAGTACTCCCATAATTTGATTTTTGGCAGATTACTTGTGGGGTTGGGAAGATGTAATTTGGCTTAATCACATGAGTTCTTTCTAAGTAGAGGACTTTCTCTGTAATTTTCTCTATAACTTCTCTATAAGTAGCATTGTCTGCAAAGCAGCCAGTTTTGTGAACGGTGGATAGCAGAAAGAGAACTGTGGGTGCTTCCAGATGCTGACAGAAATTACCAGATAATAGACCTCAATCTATTTTCACAAGGAGTTGAATTCTGACAACAGACAGATGAGGACTCTTTGTCCCAAAATCCCAGTCAAAACTTCAAAGTCATCTTAGAGACTCTGATCTGAGAATCCAACCATACCACACCTGAGCTTTTAGCCCAAAGAATTTATTAGATAATTATGCTGCATTGTTTGCAAACATGCATTTTCAGTATTTTGTTTCACAGAAAGATAGCTAACAGAAAACTTACTTTTTGGTTGTTTTTGGTTTACACCTGCTGTTTTCAGGGCTTTCTCCTGACTGTGCACTGAAGAGTCACTCCTGCTGGTGCTTGGGGGACCATAGGGATACCAGGTATCATACCAATGGCATCCCTATGGCCCCCCAGGTATCATATCAAAGTAGACTGTATGCAAGTCTAGCTCCTCATCTCTGTATTCTCTCTCCAGTACAGAAAAACTATTTTTTAATCCACATTTGTGTCCTAAGTACTATTACATCCCTGAAATAAAATGAAGCCAGAAACTTAGATGCATGATTGTTCTTTCCAGCTGCTTGGTGCAGGTTTTCAAAATTTGAAAATTTCACCAAATTAGGAGCCTCAGACAAGAATGACAGATGAGGGTGATGAAAAAGCCCTCACTTTGGGGAAATGGTGCTCTCTGGGTAGATCCAGGATTCTGAGAGTGAAACGGTTGAGGTACAATTTTTTGTAAAAAGAGGCAGGGAATTGAACTGATATTGAGTCAGGAGATCTAGGTCCCCATAAAAATTTTGCTTGGGGCAGAATTAGAACCGTGGCTGGTAGCCTGTAGAGTATAGAGAGGAAAATTTGAAGAAAAGGATATGTGTATGTGTGTGTGCATATATGTGTGAAGCCTGTGTGTGTGTCTAAAGATGAGAGACCTAGTTTTCTTATATGGCTGATGATTTATCTAGACATTGTCCTGGCAGTGGGTGGGGAATCAATTTTGAGAACTGGGAAGTCATTAGTGGAGGGTATCATTAAATTTTAAGTCATAAACACTCTTCATGCCCTCTGATAGCTGCAGAAGAGGAAGAAGGATTGTATATAAACACACTTGGAGAAAAATAAAGCCTGATATAAAGAGAAAAGTCTTGATTGCAAGTTTATCTGATACAAAGGGCTGCATGAAGGGAAATTGTTTTTCTTTGGTATATGTTACCAATGATAATGTAAGGCACTAACCTACTACACTACAGGGCTTTGAGGTCTCAAAAAATGGTACAACCTAGCTTAGCTGCAACCTAAGCTGATAAAATAAGTGGAACTATATCTTCTAGTATGGTCTAGTAGACCATATTCTTCTAGGCCAAGAATGTCCAAACTAGACAATGCTTCTTTTTTATAATTGGGCATTTTGGACCTATATTCAATATGCTCCTAAACTAACAACTTTCTTATAAATACAGAATCCCAATGAAAATATTTTTCTTAGAGCAAAGAAGATAGCTCAAATTGTTGGTACATTATACCTGGGAAGCTCTGAGTTTGATCCCTGGAACTATACAACTAGGGATAGCCTTGAAGGCCCTGAACACTGAGAAATGTGATCCCCCAATGGATCCTGAGTATCTTTACAGTGGTTTTAATGGTCTCTAGCTTCACTGGACCTAAGCTTCCATGCCATGCATAAACTTCCCCATTTTAGGGGAACTCAGGAGGCCCACCAGATGTATCCCCGGGTTTCCCTGGTGTGGAAAACCCATGGGGTTCCTCAAAAGGCCCATTGTGGATGCTTCTTCCCCTGCATGGATAATTGAGGAATTCCCAAAGAGATAAATCCATGCTTGGTATTACATTTTCTGTCATATTTGACTATCTTTCCTTTGTAAAATCTCAGGAAAAAATATGGCCTCAATCAAATTCTTTTCAGAAATCCCAGCCCCAAAGATTACTAAAAGAACCCTTTTTCTGGATAATATTTAACACCAAAATCAAATACAATTTTTTCCGTTTTTCAAATGTCCTTGCAGCCTCAGTTTCTGGTAATCAAGGGCGTAGTCATAATGCAGATCCTGGGCTACTGACTCTTCCCAGAAAATGGCAACTACACCTTAGGGGATTTGGCCCTTTTTTTTTTTTACTTGACCTCTAAAACAAAAGAGCTCATCTCAGTGAAGATCATGTTCCTATATTTTTCTACTTCTTAATAATCTCTTATTTTGCATTTGAAGTTAGTTTGCTAAGGGCTGCCTTGAGTTGTGACCTTCTCCTTTGTAACTTAGAAATCTTATGGCTTACACCCGTAGCTTAAGCATTGTCTACTTACTGTTAAACTTTGTTTTGTGATTGAAAACATTTTTCTCAATACTTAAGACTGGCTTTACCCCCTTATAAAACCCCTGCTTAAAAATTAAACTTAGGGAGCCGGGAGGTGCCTGCTGCCTTGCCTAGAACGGACCACGGTTCGATCCCCCGGTTCCCATATGGTCCCCTGTGCCTGCCAGGAGCGACTTCTGAGCGCATAGCCAGGAGTAACCCCTGAGCGTCACTGGGTGTGGCCCAAAAACCAAAAAAAAAAAAATTAAACTTATCTCACGTCTATGCCAGAAGATGTGGGTCCCCACAGACTTGTGTGTAGTTTCATTATTTCATATTTCATATTCTGCTCGGCTGCTCGTGTTTCCCACTTTTCTCTTGTGAATGATTTTTCCCCACTAGAGTTGCTGAGATGCAAGATACCTGTAGCACTAAGCAACATTGTACTACCTGGCCCAGCAGAAAACCATTTAGCCTGGATGACCTTGTATCACTGACAGTGGTTCTCAGGTCTCCTACGTATTGCTTTGGGAAGCCTCACCACAAAAAGTAAGATTTACAAGAAAAGCAGTGAAATATCTCAATATTTATCAGAACTTTGAGTTAGAAGCAAAAAACTACTTGGTAAGTCAACCATTTCTGCTATGTCTGTCACAGCAAATGCTGGCAGGCATTCAACTTTAAGTGAGAAAAGTCAGTCGTCACAGAACTAAAAGCACATGCAGGCAGAAGACTAGAGACGGGGCATGAATGTACAGGGATCTTATAAGTCCCTAACAGATACATAGCAGTATCGCCCAACCCAACAATGTGTGTGAATTTTTGTCTCCTGCCAGTCTGCATTCTGGAAGTGAATCTGGGGCTTCTTGTCCTTGCTCAACCTATCATAATGAAAATACACTTTAAGTGATATTACAATTTTAGGGGCCAGGCGGTGGCGCGGGAGGTAAGGTGCCTGCCTTACGGCGCTAGCCTTGGACAGACCACTGTTCGATCCCCTGTGCCCCATATGGTCCCCCAGGCCAGGGGCGGCTTCTGAGCGCATAGCCAGGATTAACCCCTGAGCGTCACTGGGTGTGGCCCAAAAAACAATTTTAGGTCTAGCTTTCAACTAAGACAGTATATCCTGAAATATCTGGTCCCATGAAATCTGAAAGACCTTCTTCCATCACTTTTAAGGAATATCAGTGAGAGTGTTTAGCCATACACATTGAATTTTGTCAGAATGGAATATACCAAATATCAGTTTTTCTCTATTTTATGGAATGTGTTTAATTTCTCTTTCGCCATACTTCAACATCCAGCAATCAGAAGCGGGTTTTTTTTTTCCCCTATAAACTGATAAAGTGCTCCAAGCATGCAAATCAATTTCACTTTCTGTCAAATAAAAATGCACTCTGAGAAGGTCTCCTTGACCCTCAATTTCTGCGATCATTATAGCAAACCTCTAGGTATTTCTAGTCCTGGTGTGCCCTGCAATTCAGGAATATTCCAAGGTCTACAAGGCTCTTTTAATGGGAATAATCAGGAGACTCAACCCATGTTTCTATCAAGCTGGAATGTGGGTGCAAAAAACAGATGACTCCACCTTATTTTAACAGAGTGCTGTGGGCAATTGCTTTGTTCAGAAGTCGCTTCAAGATAATCAATTTAGGATGCATGGAGAAGCTTGCTGGGTCTCATTGTTAACACTTTCATCTAAATCACCAGCAGCTAGGCTTCAAAAATATCCAGTTTCTGGTGTTGCAATCTTTTCTTCCACTCTTGATCTTCTCAAGGAAGCTATTGACTTCTCTTACAAAGATCATATGACCAATCCTACAGGGTGGGTGAAATTGGCTAAAAGAAAGATCAGCAAGAGTAAACACTCCAGGAAATGGCAGAAGTCATCAGGACCTCCAAGGATAGCCATATGCAAACTTGATAAAGTGAGCACAAGGATGTTAGAGATCGCTGTGAGATGGGAAGTAGAGCAGGAAAACATGTTTACACATAGCACAAGTTTAAGAAAGGGTACAGAAAAGAGTATTCCTATGTCTGGCAACCAAGTATACAAATGAAAATCAAATCTGCATCCTGTGGAGTCGGAGCTATCGCACAGCAGTAGAGAGTTTGCATTGCACTCAGCTGACCCAGGATGGACCTGCGTTCAGTCGAACCCAGTATCCCATATGGTCCCCGAGCCAGGAACGACTTCAGAACACATAGCCAGGAGTAACCCCTGAGCATCACTGGGTGTAGCTAAAAACAAAGAAAACCAAACAAAAAAATCTGCATCCTGGGTACCAGTTCAAAAGAAAATGATAACAAAGACCAAGAAAAATATTACCTATATTTTCCAAGTTTTTCTAAGTTGGCATCCCTGTTATTCAATGAGAATTGAGAATTGACTTTTAGGAATTCTTTTAGGTATTCTTGATTTTCATGTGATTGCTGAAATAGATGGTATTAGTCTACACTCATTTCATTGCTGGCGTTTGGATGGGAAAGGTTTGCACATGCTGGACAACTTGATAGATATCTGGAACTTTTTCTTCAGTGTAAGCCTATGCTACAAATCAGAGTTCCAAAGTTAATAGCATTAGTTTCTGGACTGGGGGACTGAAATCTGTCTTAAATTTTTGCCTACATAGTCAGAGTCAGAATAACAGGAAATATCCCCAAACAACATAAATGATGGAAAGTGAATAAAGGATCAGGAGAAAGGGCCTAGTAGGAGAGGACCCTTTCTAACACCTAGATTTTTAGTGATACTTCTTTGTGTCTTTTTGCAGCAAAGAGCTGACACACATGTTTCTGCTTCTTCTTGTTTTCCACCAGCTATTAGAAAGCATGAGGGGAAACCTGATGGAAAGATGCTTGGCTGCCCTGAACTAAAGATCATTGAATTGGGGGTGGAGGGTGTCATATTAAGTGCAGTTAGACTACTAAGCTAATTTGCAACAGTGTGAATTATTTAAATTCCCTAGTCTTCCCTTTCCCTTATGAAAGCCCCTGTCTCAGTGACTCCAACCATCAGCACAGGTGGACCAAAATGTACTGCCTTCAGACATGTCCTGATATGCAGCTCTAGATTTTTTTTTAGTTCACCAATAATGTGATAGGAAACCTCAAGTTGAATTCTAGGGCACCCCTCTACTGATGACTGATGAGTTCCAAGCCAAACTAGGATGTGAGCCAGAAAGTTTTACTCAGCCCATCTCACAGTTCTCTCCTCAATGGCTTGCAGATTCTGGACTGATAAGTCCCACAGAAGCTTGTCTACTTCTGAAAGCAGGCACTACCATCTCCCCTACAATTTCATTCGAGCATACTTCTTTACTCTGAAGTTGGCCACTTGCTAATTATTGGCTTGCTGAAGACAATTATCACTAAAGTATAAATAACTAATGCATTTGCAACTTGTCAGGGAGTGTTTGTTAACTGAAATGCTTCTCAGAATGATCAATGGATTCAATAGATAGATCATTATGACCTAGATGGTCTCTCAGGTACCTTGATTATTTCATAAAACTCCTCACCTGAAAACCAACTTATCAAATTCATAATTACCAAAATTTCACTTCCTTGGTCAATCTTGCCTGCAGCGTTAGTACAGATCACCCCTTATTTTCAAGTAGAACACTATAAGGTACATACACCCCCCCCATTAAATAGCTTAAGTCTCAGCTAATACCTAAACCTATATGTCTATGTTGTTTTACATGTTATATGTACACACACTATACGTATGCATATATGTGCAGGTATTATGCATTATGTTATATGTACATGGCATATGCCCATGTGATAAAACTTAATTGAAAGAGGCTAACAATAGTAAGTAATGATAAAGTAGAATAAATGTATGATGTGAGTATAAACACAAAATCTATTGAATATAATATTTTGGGTCACAGTTGACTGCAGGTAACTGAAATTTTAGACAACAAAACAGTGAATAAGGTAGAACTGAGCACTCACATTCTCAAGAGAATAAGGTAATATTAAGATGGCATGATGCCCCATTAGAATCATGAGATTTTTCCACTGACATCATTTAATTTTTTAGAAATGTCATAGCTTCCCTGTGGTATTTCTCTGCAACTCTATTCTATTGTTAAGCTCACTCTGCCTGTTTGGGTGTCTCTTATTCCACAAACATTGAATAAATAAAACTGTGACTGTGAAAAAAATATTACAACTTTTAAGTGTAAGATGACAGGTGTGTTTTATGACATTAAGAAACTCAAGATTTCCCTGAGGGTGTTGTATAAAATGCCTATATTTCCTAGGATAAGTTTGGCACACATGACCGAAAAAAATAGCCTCCATAAAACAGAACTGTACTTGGTTCTTATATTAATCTTGAAGGTCATGCTCAAGTTCTTTATAGAGCTTGTATCCTTATAAGCAAATGTTCTTAACCTGACTCAGTCTCCCTCTTCACTAATGGCCAGTATGCACTGTCCTAGATGGCAGTTCCAGTTATAGTCCTTATGTCCTGCAAAAAAGAGAAGAATGACACACACACTCCATTTTAAGACACTTTACAAGATGTAGAGTACTATTTCTGATAGAGCCCTGATGGTTAGAATCTAATCATATAACCCAAATCTTTGTGTAAGAAAGGGAGCAAGGTATATGTTTTCCTCCAGTACTTTCACTTAGGACATTTTCTCAGCCCTCCTGACTTCCAGGTGCTGAAGCCCTGGCAGCATCCTCAGGGATGTCACCTCTTAGAGGTGCTGCCTTCAGTCCAAGGGTTTCTTTACTGCCTTGGCAAGGAGATGTCATATTCGTTGTGATTCTTAGTGTTGATCTGGGACTGTATCCCTAAGAATACTCAGTTTTGTCAATTCCCTAAAGGTGTGGCTGAAATCATTTACTGTTCTGACATTGTAGTTGAAAGTGGAGGAGAAGTCACTCGAGTGATTCATTTCATTAATCAACAAAGATGTCAATAAGATCTCAGCGATGTTGAGAACGAGAATGTAATGACAAAAGACTGAAGTGTTTGCCCACTAGGGCCCAGGAATATCTGAAGGAAAGGGGAGGGATTGGTTACCAGGAAGCTCTGGCGATGAAGGTGGTGCCTAGTCTGTCAAAGCAGATGGAGGTGATCTGGTAATCACCATAAAGGAGCTTAGCCTGAGATGAACTTTAAAGGAATGAGGATTAGTCAGACAAAATGGAAACATGTATTCCATGAAGAAGGTTTAGTATTACTAACAGTTCAAAAAAAGAAATGAGTGTAGGGTATTCAAGCAAATACATGACATTTTGGCACAATTGGCAATGAAAGAAGATGAAATTAGAGAGGTAGGAAGGCAGGTATTGACTCCCATACCATTTTATTTGCAATATGATACTAGTTTCACTTGAGATTGAAGACAATAGAGAAGCCAAGGGCAGGTTTCTGTTCCTGGCACACTCAATTTTGGCTAAAGCACTCTGGCAGCATGATTTTAATGAGAAGTAAATATGGAACCTCTTCACCTCCTCTCTTATACTTGTTGTTTCTTGTCCTTTGGGTCATAGCCATTCTCGGTAGTTTTAAGATCATATTTCATTGTTGCTTAGATTCGCATTTCCTGATGATGAACATCTATGCACGTACCTATTGGCCATTCATATGTATCAAAAATACTAGTCTGAAAAGATTTGGTCTTCATTATAGTATTATTTATAATGTGTTAGATCTGGAACTAAGCATCCATTAACCATCGATTGGGAAAAAGAAATGTGATTTAAACACACAAAGTTACTTTTCTACTATGAACAAAGAAAAACCACAAAATTTTCAACAATATAAAAAAAAACCAAAGAAGGTGTTGTGATTAGCAAAATAAGTCACTTGGGGAAATATCAAATTATTTTTATATCACTAATATGCAGTTCATAGAGAAAGCTATTAATGCATAATACAATCAAACAAGATATAAACTTTCAGATTGTAAGATCAAACAAGTGATTACCAGAAGGAATAGGAAATGGTAGGTGAATAAGAAGAGAGTATGATATAGGATGAATTAGACTTCCAGTGATAAAATTGCTATATTAAAAACACATATTAGTTTATAATGATACACAAATGAAATTTTCAAGTTATAATGTAATGTTATTTGAATAAAAATAAAAATCTTTTAAATTAAATAAAAATTTCCTTTTCTAAAGGAGAATCTCACTTTTATAACTCACATGCTAAAATTACAAATGTTCAGGGAATATTATCATGATGAATGCCCAAGTTCACAAAGTGTTTTACCAAAAAAAATACATAGAGGAAATAAATAATATCTAACATATGCAAAGCACTCACAAGTCAACAACAAAACAAACATTCCAAACTTATAAAAATGGGGAAAGGTGATAAATAGGCACTTTCCTGAAGAACACATGGACAGCCACTAAGGATACGAAAAATGCTCATTATCACTTATAATTAAAGAAATGCAAATAAATGCAAATAAATGACAATGAGTCATAACAGTGACAAAAGCATAGATTAGAAATACTAGTATCAACCAGTGTTATAAATGTAGTAAAAAAGGAACCTTTATTCACTGTTGGTAGGAATATTACTTAGTTCAGTCTCTATAGAAAACAACATAAAGCTCTCTCTCTCTCAAAAAAAAAAGTAGAACTGAACTTCTGTATGACACAGTGATCCCATTCAAATGAATGTTGACTGGAGTAGTCTTAAGGGAAGTGAACAAGAAACAGAAAGACTTGACCAAACTCTAAGGAATCAGTGTGTTATAGTTTGAATATCTGAAAATGGAGTTGGAACCTGGTCTTCTATAACAGACTTCTGAATTCACTATCTTTCTGACTTCATTATCCTTGGCAGTCTGATTCAGCTGGATCCCTATCACCAGAACCATCACTTGCTGAATCTTTCTGTAATTGGGAGTGGGATGTTCTTCTTTGTCTTGGCAGCAACTTTCTAACACTGGTACTAATGTCTATCTCTGACTGATTTATAAATCTGTTCTCATTTTCTCCAGACACTTTGTTTTTCCAGGCTGTATTTTGCATACAGCCTCACTCCACCTCAATCTGACAGTTGGTAAAATTTATAATCTTCACTTTCCCTTGTCTGGTTCAGCCTACTCAACCACAGTAATTCAGCACTGCAGACAGAAACATACAAATACATCTAAGAAATAAGTTGAAGAAAGTTGAGGCAGATAGTTTCCCAGAAGGTTCCAATAATCCTTCCTTTTGATATTCACTATATCATGTAGTTCTCTCCATTATTATACCACTGTTGGACTGTGTACCACAAAGGTTATGGTGAAAGTGATTGTGTCACTTTAGTGGCTAGGATCTAAGAGACTGAGTGGTTTATTCCACCTTACTAAGCTTGAAAGATGCCAACCATCATTTATCTAGGATTCTAACATAGCCCCACAGTAAGCTCCATGCAGGGAATAAGTAAAGCTTCCTGCAAACAACCACATGAATGAACTTTCTTAGATGTAACCCCTCTAGCTCCATTAAGCCTATAGTGAACTGTCTTACTGACAATTCCTCTAGATTCAATAAGCCTGTAGATGACTGAAATTGAGTCGTCATCTTGACTTCTATCCAAGAAAACACCCAGGATGATAACCATTCTGATAAGCCAGTTCTGAATTTCTGACCACAGAGAGTAAATGAGGTAATAAATAAATAAAAATAATTAATTTGGAGGGACAATTTACTCTGCAGCATATATAACTAATAGAAAAGGCTTTCTCTGACCTCACTTCTCCTGGAGAGATGATAAGTTGATCACATTAGCCAGATATCAAGATATTGATTGGGTTGTGCTTTCTTTTGAAGAGGGTGACCAGAAAATATTCAACCAGTATCTGTGTCTATTAGTGTTTCATTCACTGTTTAAGTCACTGTAAATACAGAAAAGAAAGACTTGATCAAAAGACTTGTCATTCTAAAAGGAGGACTTAGTTAATGAAGGCACACACTTTGTGGATAAGCATTGTAAAGAAGAAGGAAGAAGCTCATATGTGGAGAAGGCTTAGAAGGGTGCTTTGGTTGCAGTACAGAAGTAAGTGCTCACTGAGGAGATGACATCTGAATTATGACTTGCAGTTGGAAAGGAAGTGACTTTCTTAGACAAGGGCATACTAAAAAATGTCAGGTCAGAGAGGAAAGAACATCCTGCATGTTTGAAAGATAGAAAGAAGATCTGGTGATGGAAAAACAGGAGGTAAGAGAAAAACAGATCACCCATTTCCTTTCTTTCTGCAGCTGACTGGGTCTCCAGAGGCAAAGACTTTGAACAGACTGTTCGTTCTGGCCCCTTGATTCCTCCCTTTCTCCACTGAGGACCATAAAGGTCTGGGAAAATTTAAAGAGGACTTCCAAACCTTCCCAAGGTCCTTTACTGCAAAGAATGGGGTCCCCAGGATATTTGTTCAAAATGATAAATTGATTCTGAGTTTTTTATTTTCTTGATAAATCCCATACATGGAGTGATGCTTGAGGGACAAAACAAATTAAGCTATTCCTATATTCTACAATACTATCAAACATATATCAACCAATGGTGAAGGTGGAGTATGAATGAGCTAATCTTTTCTCACAGTTAATACATTAAATTGACCTATAAAAGGCATAAAGATGTGCCAGACTAATTAGTGTGATTTAATTGCTCTCAACTATGTATTTTTATTTTATTAAATTCATATAATTGAACTGTGATTAACAAAATCCTTCATAATTGGGTTTCAGATATACAATGTTTCAGGGCCAATCCCACCACCAGTTTTGGTCTCCCTCCACAGTGTTCCCAAAGTGCATTCCATAATACCACCCCTGTTCCCCAGTCTGCCAGTATAACAGGCTATATTGAGTTTAGATTGTTAAAGTTCAGGTCTTATATTACATATCCACACAGGAAAATCAATTCTTTATAAGTCATTTTACATTATTTAATTTTTTCCCAGAATATCTTTTATCTACTGCAAAGCAGGAAGCTACTGATGAGATATGATGTAACATTTCCATTCAAAACTCCAGATTTTCAAGGGGAAAGTGTAGATGGAGAGAGGTTTTATCAATCAGTTTGCTCAGAGTATGGACACATGTTGAAAAAAGGTCAGAAATTTCAAACTGGATAGCCTTGTCAAAATGCAAGACCTGACAAGCAGCAACAGGAAGTAGTGAAAATAAAAGTAACTTAGCAAATATTCCCGAGAGAATTGGCAATAAGGCTAGAGCATTATTCTTTGGCATTAATCAAATAAGAAAAAATAACACTGAATTCCTACAGAGACTCTGAGTGGGGGGCTGAACTGAGGGATAAAATGAAGTAAGGAGAGACGTCTCTGATGCCTGTCTAACAAGTTGCTTTAAGGTAAAAAGTCATAAATCCCCATAGAATAGAAATAGAATAGGAATTACTTTGGGAAGAAGAACTGAAGCACTTGTTGACTCTCAGAAGATTTCTGAGCCATATGAAAATGAATGAGATTTCTAAAGTTCAATGATTTTTATTAACCAAAAAAAAAAAAAAAAAAAAAAAAAGAAAGAAACATCCCGGTCAAATGAATAGGAATGCCATGCTTAAAGGGGAAAAAAAAAGGACTACTTTGGAAAGATCACATGCATTTTGTGGTTTCCTTCATGTCTTCTTTATTCTACTTTAATTTGCATGGGAATCTGACCTCACAGTGTGACTATGATTATATATTTGGTACAGGCCAAACTATGTATATCCCTTTTGTCTACTGATAAGGGAGTGGTTTGGCCTGGGGGAATGCAGAAAACAAGAAGGGAGGAAATGAAAGTTAAGTTCTGACTCAAGCTACTATTCTACAAACATGTCTGTAAAACTGAGTGAATACCAATGGAATTTAGCCACAATTAGCCATCAATTTAGCCATCATTTAGTCAATAATAGGCAAAAGAAGCAAACCTATTTAAAAAAAATAGAAAGGTTTACTGAAAGTAGAAGAGAAAAGAAAAGAAAGTCCCCAATAGCAGAGAAATTTTGTATAAGACTAAGGTCAGGAGAAAATCTTAAGGATTAAAATCAGTGAGCACTTTCATAAGCCAAGTCTTTATTTGTCAGAGCTAATGAAGAGTTTTTTTCTCGATTTTATTGCTGTGGTCCTCAGGGAAGGCACCCAGCACTGGGTTCTGCATGGGTTAAAAAGATACTTGATTTTAGCTTTGGCCAGGAAAGCTATACCTGTAGTTTCTTGTAGTATATACAATCTTAAAAATGCTTTAGACAAACACACCTGGTCTGCACCTGACCAGTTCCATAGACTGATTCTGTTCTCAAAAGAGAAGTAAACCAAGCCATGAAAAATTATTAACTCACTGGTCACCCAGGCTATCTTGGGAAGAGAGAGCAGACCCAAGTCCCAACCCTGCCAAAGCCTTGTTTGCTGCACACATCATCTAGAATCCTCACCTTACCTATGTCTCTACTTCACCACTCCTCTATGACTCTATGCAGACACCAATCTAACCAAAAATTCCAGATATGCCAGTACTTAGGTTAATATCACCAGGACTTTTGTGGGGATGAGTCTGGGCAAACTCTTCCTGCTTTTCATACTTCTGAAAGACATGACAGTCAAAAACATGACAAAAGTCACAGTATAAGCAATAGCACTTGAATAAGCCCATTTTTATACTTGTTTCCTCTAAGAGTACACCAACTTAGATGCCATATTGTAACTGAAGTTACTTAATGTTCAGAAACAAATAAAGTTAGAGTTGTTATCTAGTAGCAAGAGCTTACTAAGCAAACCTTCTCGACAATGACTTAATGACCTCATTGGAGAAACAGAAATATTGAAAATTTTGATCATCACTATACTTTTTCTTTTTTCTTCTCCTTTCTTTTGAAATAATTTTGCTCCATCTTAGAGCTAAATGTATTTTGATCAATTATGTCAACTATATGATACATGCTTTTTAACTAAAGTAAATTTTAAGAAATGCCCTAGAGACTCTTTATCTCGTCTTTTCTTCCCCAACTTGCATGTTCATAGAACCTGTTATTGAAATGCCATACTAAGACTATTATATTATAGGAGATAAGGATGATTGTCTCAGGGACTGGTTTGACAGTGTGAGTTCTTTGAAAGTGGAGCTTTCTCCAGCAGATAGAGAAGAGGAAATTCGAGAGTCCTAAGGACTGGTATGCACAACAAGAAGAATTTGATGCACCATTACTGATTTGAAGATGGAAAGGACCAAGTAGCCAGGTATATTGGGGACTTCTAGGATCTCAGAATAACCCTGGCTCAGAACCAAAAGGAAAAAGAGAGAGATTATCAAGAAAATAAAACCAGGCCTGAGTAGCTTTAGAAGCAAATCCTCCCACCCTCCCCAGTCTTGGATAGAACCCAGGGCAAAATCTTGATTTCAGTTTTTTGGAACTCCAAGAAGATAACCTAGACAAGCTTGTCCAACTTCTGACATGCTGGACTGTGAGAGAATAAATCAGTGCCCATTTCAGTTGCCAACTGCATGGCTACTTGTACTGCAACCATCTGCCCTATGTCTAAAACCTATTCCTTCCCATGCATCAGACTTTGAAGGGTTTCTGAGTTTCAATAGAAACTAATAAGTTGGTTAATGCACCACCAGAAACTTAAACAACACAAATTTATTGTTTTGCCTATTGTCTTGTTATTATCTATTGTAATTTGGTGGTCAGAAGTTTAAAATGGACTGACTGGGATAAATAACATCAGGTGCTAGAAAGGGCTGTTTCCCTGAATGCTCTGAGAATATTTCCTATCTTCAAAGATGCTCACATTTCTTGGCATATTGCTTCTTTTAGTAATCATTGTCTTTAGATCTCTGTTTTATTCCACATCTCTGACTATACCTGCTACCTCATATACTGACTTACAAGGACCTGAATGATTAGTTTCATTGGGACTCATAGTTTTTCATATCAAGATTCTTTATCAGAAACAATAAAGTCCTACAGATTAGTGAAATGGTTTCTATTGGTATAAGTAAGAGAGAACAGAGATACTTTGGTAAAGTATCTTTAAAGTACTTTATGTTTGAAAGGATAAATAAGGTCAGAGGATCTAAAGGAAAACATAATGATTAGAGTTGATAACACTATATTGAATAATTTAAATTTGACTCTAGTTGAATTTGAATGTTCTCAAACAGACACAAATAACCAATATGTACGCATTGAACTTTATCAATTAAAGTTGATCATTTATCAATTAACAAAGTTAAACTGATTACTTAAATGGTAGGGGAATACTTCATATTTAAGTATCTTGCCATTTTATTTACAAATTATACCCCAATAAAGCTAAAGGTTTAAATTAAGTTCTTTTTGGGGGGAGGGGCTTTGGGGCCACATCTGGTAATGCTCAGGGGTTACTCCTGGCTATGCGCTCAGAAATCGCTCCTGGCTTGGGGGATCATATGAGATGCCGGGAATCAAACCGAGGTCCATCCTGTCTCAGTCACATGCAAAGCCAATGCCCTTCCACTACGCTTTCACTTCGGCTCCTTAAATAAAGTTCTTAATTGTATCTGCCAAGTTCCTTTTTCCTTGAAAGGCATTCCCAGGTTATAGATATTACTACAAGGATATCTTTGGGGTCACTCTTTATTCTTCCACAAGGAGCTTCCCTTAACTGCAGACTACTTTTGATCACTAACGGTTGACCACATAGAAGTAAGATGCTGTCAAGAGATTGCCTTTCCCAATCACCCATACTTTTGCATTATTCATAAATTCCTATTTTGTATACTTGTAGTATACACGTCAATAATTATTTTTGTTAATATTTTATTGAATTACTATGATTTTACAGTTTGTACACTTATTTGTACAGTTATTCATAATTGTTTCAGACATACGATGTTTCAGCAGTAATCCCATTATCAGTGTCAACTTCCCCCCTAGAATGTCCCTAGATTCTCTCCCATGAGAAGATGGGAAAATTCCTTGACAGGAATATTTTTCACTTTGTTTCAGGACTTTCTCCTGGCTCTGCACTCGGGAATCACATCTGTCAAGACAGGTGACCAGATTGCTGTACATCAAGCTCAAGTCAGGGGCATGCAAATCAGGCACCCTACCTGCTGTATTATCATTTCAATCTGATGCACACATTTTTAAAAAGTTATTCATAGTTGACTGTTAGATATATAGTGTTCCACACTGATCTTACCACTGGTATCAACATCTCTCAGTCAATATTCTCAGCCTACATTTTGGCAGGCTCATTTTTTGAGCTTGGTTGTTGTAGTTTGTGTCTCTTGACTTCAGTGCTATTGACTCTGTGTGGTTTGGTATATACAAACCCTTCTATAACACGAATGTAACCAAGGCCATGAATATCTGCCCCTTGTTACTTTCTGTTACCTCTAATTCCTGCACTCAACTTGTTTTCTCTTCCTTGCCCTTCTCCTTCCTATACTCTGAAGTCAAGGGATATTTAGGGATCCTCTCTTTAAAACCTTGTATTCCCTAATCCAGTTATTCTATATAGCACAAGTAAGTGAAATCATTCTTCTGACGTATTTCCCTCATCATGATTGAAATTAACCAAAATGTTCAACGACAGATGAGTGGATTGTGAAAGTGTGGTAAATGTACATTTGGAATGGTGTGTCCAGTTGCAAGTTGATAGTGTTTGTAAACATTTCCCCCTAGAAGTCATTTATGTCTATATAGCCATACTTGAGTTCTTGCTAAATTTATGTTAGACATTGAGATATAATGGCAATTATAAAATATGGCAAATAAAAAAACAGCCAATCATGCCCATTTCTGTTAAATACCTTCAAGAGGTCTTGGATGATGTCTGGGAATAAATGTTTTCTAAAGTTTTTCAACCTAGTTCGGTATGAATTGAAATAAGTTGTCCACTGATCCCTCCTACATGATTCACTGAATTAGAATTTTCACAATCAGAGTAGAGGTACATTGTCTTTTGGTAATCTCCTTTGTGTTTTCTGAGTACACAAAATCCAAATCTTCTGTGCCTGAGGCATAATGGTCTTTAAATTGGTTTCTAGAGGGCACAGGATTTGAGAAGTTTCGATGAAAAGTGAAAGTTTTGTGCTCGCTTCGGCAGCACATATACTAAAATTGGAACGATACAGAGAAGATTAGCATGGCCCCTGCGCAAGGATGACACGCAAATTCGTGAAGCGTTCCATATTTAAAAAAAAAAAAAAAGTGAAAGTTTTAAGCCTAGTAAATAAGGACTCATAGGAAGACAGAAAGAGAAATTTTCCCTCCAAGGTCTGGGAATAAATGAAGAGGTAGCACTAATTAATTAATTAAATTATTGTCTCTCCAGTAGGAAATTTTTATCTAGAATATAAATATAGGCTTTGCAGATATCAGTATTTGTGTATGTGGTCTCTTTAGTTTTCTTGATAGTTAAGACTTTATGCTATGCTATACAGGGTCACATTAGCTTTTTAAAACTTTGTAAACATGTTTCTTTATGGTCTATTATCGGTAAAAATTTGGGGCCCGGGAGATAGCATGGAGGTAAGGCGTTTGCCTTTCATGCAAAAGGTCATCGGTTCGAATCCCGGTGCCCCATATGGTCCCCCGTGCCTGCCAGGAGCAATTTCTGAGCATGGAGCCAGGAGTAACTCCTGAGCACTGCCGGGTGTGACCCAAAAACCAAAAAAAAATTTTTTTGGTTTATAGAACTATTTTTGTTTGTTTGTTTTGGGGGGCCACACTCAGAGGTGCTCAGGGGTTACTTCTGGCTTGGTACTCAGAAATTATTCCTGTCAGGCTCAGGGGACCATATTGGATTTCAGACCTGGGTTGGCCATATGCAAGACAAATGCCCTACCCATTGTGCTATCACTCCAAACCCTAGAACTATTTCATATGGCTATATACCCAAGGTTATTTCTCAGGTAAAATAGGGCAGTAGAAAAAATTTAATAAACAGTAGTTGAAGGGATCATTAATGAGACATCTCAAAAACCAAATGGAATTTACTTTCAGAAAGTAAAAAGAAATGTGCCAGGTAAAGCTATTCAGGTGGGAAGATTGTATCTATTAAGAAATTTGAGAGGAGTCTTCTGAGTGAAAATGAAATACAAAGATGGGAAGTTTATTTTCCAACAGTAGGAGACAAAGCATCTCAGAGAAGCACTGTAGGGCAACAGCAGAAAGAAAGAAAAACAGTTGTAGCACTGAACACTGAACACACCCCAAACCATCCCAGGACAATGAAAGGGACCTGACTTGATTTCAGATACGGAGAGTAATCCCAAGGTCAGAACTCTCCGTGCTCTCACTCAGCCTCCCTAATCCAAACAGAAAAATCCAGCTGCTCGGAACATCACCTCACTGCTACATGACAAATGTCATGTTGTTTGTCAAGACACTTTATGACAACACTCAAAAACATTTTTAAGAGAAACATTTGCTCATTATACTACTAGTAAGCTAACAGCTAAAGAAGTCTTCATGAACATCTCTTCATAGGATTAACAATAATTCCTCAAACTATGATTCTAATCTAAACTAGTTATTTATCTATGCAGGTGATCATAGGTCAGCTGTGAGGAAGACAAGTTTTCTATTCACTACATTATCACTCTGGCCCACTATCTAAAGTATTGTCCCGCAGTTAGCTTTCAGTTGCAAGTGAATAATGAACACTAAATCATAGAGGAAAATGTGAAGTAAGATTCAAGTCAAATAATGCCAAGAAACACAGCTTCAGTTTTAAAGAATCTCATTTTCTTTTCTCTTTCTAAAATAACACATGCATTCTATAGGGAAATTAAATTTGGATAGGTGAAAATGGAAGTAAAGGATACTCTTAATTTCATCTCTGAGGTCCAGCATTTTATATTCTGTGCACGTACATATATTTATACTTACCTTCCATATAACGGCATTACAATATTTGTACCCCACCACTTTCTCTAGAGGAAACAGCTTTTGATGTCATTCTAGGCTATTCTCCTGTCATATTAAAATAATGCCTACTTTGTAAAATACTGTTGTTGCTGTGTTTCTCTAATCTACCATAAACAGGTGATCTGTTTACAAGAAGGGCAGATACAGAATGATCTCTTTTACCTGAGCTATAAAGCATAGTAAGGGAATAACAAATAACTTAAGGCGACAGAACAAAATTGGTCTATAGAAATGAGTTTTCAAGGGCAGAGAGGCATGAGGAGTGGAGGGAAGATAATAGTGGAGGAAAATGGACACTCTGGTGAAGGATGTGACATTAATATTTGTATTCATGCAACTTTATTATGGATAATAATGTAAGACATGGTACCTCAAATTAAAACAACTTACAGGTGGCATGCTATAGTGTGGGGGCTTCCCTCATCCCTAGTAGCTGAAATCAGAAAACCAAGAGTTACTATTCAAGGTTGCTAAAGATTTAGCACAAACATTTATTTAACCTGCAATGGGTTGTGTACATTACAGTAGTTTAGTTATTTGATTACACAAAAAATACTGCAAAAATGCTTTAGCACATTAAAAATTCTCTTTTCCACCTCAAAATATTTAGAGGGAGTATTTGGGTGACACCTGGCTCTGGGCTCAGGGATCATTCCTAGTGGGAATTTTGGAACAATATGTGGTGCCAGATATTGAATGAAGAAAAATGTCTTACCTCTATACTATCTCTCAAGAGTATTTTTCAAAGCTAAATTCCTGATACTAGAGAAACTATATCAAACAATTAAATGAATAAGATAAAGTTTAAAAACTTTGACCCAGAGTAGGGTGGAACACATTTACATTATGTCAAAAGGGAAGGGAATGGCTTGTATCTTGGAGTGTCACCAGTTTTACCAGATAACTGAGGTAGAATGAAGATAAAGCTTGCCTAAAAGAATGCCTTTTGGAGCTTCAGATTTCCCAATACGGTAATGCTTTAAGAATGAAAGATCTATTATATGGGGGGATGTGCTTGCCTTGCATGCATTCTACTCAGATTTGTTCTCAGGCACCATATATGGCCCCCTAAGCACTTTCAGGAGTAATCCCTGAGTGCCACTGGGTAAGGTTCAAAACCCAAACAAAATCAAATAAATAAATTCTATTTTTTGAAATTTTATTATTGGAGGGTGGGTGGAATCACACTCAGAAGTGGTGCTAAGGATCTATACCTGTCTCTGTGGGATCATGCATTGCTAGGGTTGGATCATGGGTCTCCTACATGCAAAATGTAGACTTTATTAATTCACAAAATAATATATATATAGTTCCATACTTTGATACATGTCTAAGTCATACTGCATAACCATCAAAGTTTCAGTGTATCTCACCATCAAAATGATTCATATACCTATTTCTACATTTCCTTCCTCTTCCCCTCCAGAGACTTTAAACACACGTATGCATTGCCATATTTACTGACATGTAAAATTTGTTTATTTTGTAGTAAATATTTTTCCTAGTTTACTATTTATCATCTAATGTTACTTTGGGTGAGTTTGTTTTGTTACTTGTTTAGAAATTTTCCTTTTTTGTTACAGACAAATATAGAAACTTGTTGATATTTTACATATTTATTATATATTGTATATATACAAGTATATCATATAATTTACATTTATTTATTCATATATGTACAACATAAAGTATTATATATTATAATATATCATCACATACATTATATTTATTACATTATTGTATAATATACAAGTATATTATACTTATTATAAACAAGTAAATTCATTTTTATTTTCCCTTCCAGCTTTTTTCCTGTTTTTCTTTTTAAAAAACAACCCCCTCCATGATAAAATTATTTAAGTATTAACTTATATGTTCTCTAGAATTGTTTTGTTTCTTAATTTATTTGGATTTCATGTAGGGTTTAATATTTATTCATATATACCTTGCAGTTGTCACATACCTTTTGTCAATAAATCATTATGTTCTCTTGCTAAAAATGTTTCTTCTTTGAAATATCAAAGCTAATCCTTCTTAAACGATAACAATATTCAGGCCTATATTGTAATTGTCTTGAGTTAACCCATTTCACACTGAATATTCCTGAGGAATATTCAGAACAAAAAAAGAATTTAGTAAGATTGCAGAGTTAGAAGACTTGACAAGGGTCAAACCTAATCAGACTGACTTTCTTTTTAAGAACTATCTATAAATGTCTTTTATTCATTTCTCTCCCAGTACATTTCAAGATATTTTATGATGTTTAGTTGTTTTCTTTTCTTATTATATTATTGATTTTGTGACCTTCTTTTTTTGTTTTGTTTTGTTTTTAGCCACACCTGGCAACACTCAGGGGTTACTCCTGGCTTTGCATTCAGAAATAGCTATTAGATGCTCATCAAACTATATTGGATGCCAGGGATCAAACTGGGCTTGGTCCTGGGAAGGCTAGGTGCAAGGTAAACGCCATACCTGCTGTGCTATCACTGGCTGATTTTACAACCTTCTAATAAACTTCACTAACTGTTGTTATGGTCCCCACCGAAAATTCAACTGTTTGCAGTACTTTTACTTTCTTTGGACCCAAGCTTAAGAAACCCTGTACTACCATGGCCACAGTTCTGAATGCAGGATCTTGAAGCATTATTTTTTATTGCCTTCAGATATTTTAATTTGAATACCTCAGGATTTTGTGCTGAGTAAATTCTACTTACTACCCAGAGAGCTTTAAAAGCGATTGTTAGGTTCATTCAATCCAAACCAAATCTGTGCTCTATAATACTGACATAACTTTCCTTGACCTTTGGAGGATGCTTCTAAAGCATCCTAAATTGAATGGTCAATTTGAGATATGAACAGTTTGGCAAGAAGAGTTGTTTTGTTTAAATTTATGGGTCACACCCTGTTCTGCTCAGGTTTTACTTCTGGATGTGTTTAGGGGGATCACATGTGGTACTAGGCAATTAAACTCAGATTGTCTGCATGCAAGACAAGTGCTTTACCTTGCTGTACTATTTCTCAAGCCCAACCTAGGAGTCTTGAGATGTATCATAGTTTTAATTTAAAATGCTGCCTCTCTCCTGTTCATTCTGAGTTTTACCTCAAATTTGAGTCCTTCCCAGCTCCACAACAATTCCTTAGCTCTTTCTCACTCTATGTTGTGATTTTCATGGACCTATTCTCCTATCTTTGCTTACCCATCGAGCTGTTCCACAAATGCTCCTCACTTTCTAACGAAAAGAGAGAAATGAAAGAATATCTTATCATGAAGAACAAGTGAATTTCTGGTCCTGGTCTCATGGATCATGGATTCTTTACACGGCCTACCATGTTCCCAATGCAGGAAGTGATTCATTCTCAAGAAGGAGACCTCTCTCTCATTGAGTGATGCATAAAGGAAAGGTTGGACCAGATACAACAACACTGCAAACAACCCCACAAATGTTTTTCCCAGGGAATGTGCTCTATAAGGTTATACAGAGACTCCCACGTTGCTTGCATCTCTGGTGGATTTAGTTTCCCTCTCTAGTTTATCTAAGTTGGCAATATCACAGGATTTTGCAGATGAGGTGGAAAGCAGGAGTGGAGCAGATAGTATGATTTTATACTACTGAAGATATGTTTACTCAACCTCCCAAGACTTGTGAGTAAAGGGGGGAAATGAATGCTTTAAAGAAGAAAATTGCTAGATGTCAAGGGGAGGATTTTTCAGGGTCACCAGCTATGACAACACCAACTAGCACCCTGCAGCAATTACCAAAGAGAGTGATACAGTGGGTTCTGCTTCAGTGCTCCTTTAACTGGAAAGACATATGCTTTGGAAATCCAAAAGCAGTTATATGGGACTTGTAAAGCAATGCTTAAAGATACATCTCATATCCATTGACTTTTGAAGGAAGGTTAAGAAAATGAACATATAGTGACACTCCCTGGGACACAGGGTTTCTTTGGCTTTGCCCTTTGCTTCAGGAAAAAAATAAAAAGAAAAATTTAAAGCTAGTCTGGAAGCTTATGTAATTTGCATAATTACTTTATCAAAAAGCGTGTTACTATCTTTTGAGACTTTAAATGCTTGGTTCTCTTGTTCAACTCCATTTCCTTCTTTATGGCATGAAGTGGTTTTCGATAATGTGGGTTGATTGATGGGGTCTACTTCCAGTGACATCTCTCTATGACCAAGATGCAGCTCTTTTGAGCCTCATGCAAACATAGCAATAACTCTAGTCCTATATTCTTGTACAAATATTTGATCTGCCTTAACTAGATTTTCTTCTTTTTATATCTCAATTTGATAGGGTTAGACTCAACTTCATTTTCATTTATAACCTACCCTATATTTAATATGTAATGGACTGTTGTCACCATTGTAATCATGATGTCATTAACAGCATAAATGTGGTACCAGGGAACCCACAACATTTTTCAAGTGAATTCACTCAATATTATATTTTAATTTAAATAACATCTAGATTTAAAATTTTTTCTATAATTTTTTACAAAAATAGATTTATGATTATGAGAGAGGCTATATGACTTACACAGAAAATATTCTAAAGGCCTGACCCAAACCATTTAAACTGATTCTCACAGGCAAGGGGCCTTTGAAAAGAAGATCTATTTTACTTAAACTTATTCTGGTTACAGAGCTTTTATATAATGCAGCAACATGTTTTTCTGTAAAGTGTGTGAATTATCAAACATTGTATAAATCAATAGCATCAAAAACCAGTCTTGCTTTTTCTTTACTTAGTGGATATGTTCAGGT
Source organism: Crocidura indochinensis (assembly GCA_004027635.1). Lineage (NCBI taxonomy): Eukaryota > Metazoa > Chordata > Mammalia > Eulipotyphla > Soricidae > Crocidura > Crocidura indochinensis. Next base: position 2,888 of record PVKC010003601.1, on the reverse strand, counting down.
TCTGATTGTTTCTGCTCCTTTTTCAAAATTTTATTAGGCAAGTCTCTTACAAAGCAAATATTAAAAGCCTTGACCCCGGGGTCTTTCTTATATACTTAATGAAAATTTACTTCTATTGAACAGCCTTTCTTCAAGACAAAAATAGGCCCTCAGTAATTCTAATTTAATTCCTAAAAGTCTCACAGCTGAGTCTTTAACAATGGAGTTTTTTTAATCTTAGAATATTTTATTAATATTTCAATATTTTTTGATTCAGAGACTCCCAGGTCTTTCAAAAATTAGGCAGTATTTTGCAATACAAATCCCTCTGTGTTAGAGTCTTTCTTACTGCATTTCTTAAGTGATATATCATAATTATATATTATATATAATTACATTACATTATATATTACATATATTATCATAATTAACCTCAAGCTCCAGCACCAGTATCATGACCAAGATCTAATTATAAATTGGCTCTTAGGGGAAAATACACCATTTCTTGTTTGGAGGAGTCCTTGATGACCACTGTAGTACCCAAAAAGAGATGAAGTGGGCTGGAGCGATAGTACAGCAGTAGGGCATGCGGCCTTGCATGCGGCCACCCAGAGATGGATCCGGGTTCAATCTCTGGTATCCCATATGGATTCCTGAGCCTGCCAGGAGCAATTTCTGAGCGCATATCTAGGAGTGATCCCTGAGCGCCACCAGGTGTGGCCCAACTTCTCACCCAAAAAGGAGATGACGTGAAATGTGATATATCTAAATGCCTGCTGTTCGTTAGGCAAGTTGTTCGCATTTACTGACAAATCATGGGCTTTGTTTTAAGTTTTACTGGCTCAAGTTTATTGGTGCTTCCAGACAGTGTTAAAAAGAGTACGGAGGGGAAACACGATGAAAAATATCAAGTTGACACTCAATAATGAACAAATATTTATGAAGATGAATAATAAAAGTGCTTCTGGGACTTATAAAATACAATTTCCCTGACATTTAGGAGGAAATGCATTCATTCCTCTCTTCATGCCAGAGAAAGGGGAAAAAATTAACTTGTTTGAAGTATCTATCAAGATTATGACATGGTTTTTCTTCATGCACACACCCAGCACATGATATGATATAAGAAAAAATTAATTGCCTATACATGGATGGATATGGAGAGTATTATGCTGAGTCAAATGAGACAGAAAGAATGGGATAAGCATAGCATAATCTCATTCACTCGTAGGATATATGAAAACAAAAGATATTATGGCAATAATATCCAGAGATAATAGAGATGGAGGGCCAGGAGGACCAGTTCATGGTAGGAAGCTTGCCACAAATAGCGAGGGAGTACAGTTAGAGTAGAGAAAAAAACACTATGACAGACAATAATAGTTGGAATTGTTCATTTGGTGGACAAGACCTTGGTACTTAACAGAGATAAATTAATATGCACAATACCTTTTCATTAACAATAATGCAAATCAGTGTCTAAAGAGGGAAGGAGGGAGAGAGAGGCAGGGAGAGAGAGACAGAGAGAGAGGCAGGGGGCATAGGAGGTAAACTGAGGACATAGGCACTAGAAAAGGTGCACAGGTGAATAATGGTGTACACTGTAAGACTGAAACTCAATCATGAACATCTCTGTTCATGATTTGTTTAAATAAAACAAAACAGAACAAAAAACCTAGTCACAAATATTCTTAGGATCCAGTGAACATTTAATGTTTTAATTTTATAGTCCAAACATTCTGATTATTTTGTACCCTTCTCATTCACATTATTTTGTTTATTTAGTCTTGAGAGTTTTTTTTGTTTTTTTGGTTTTTTTTGTTTTGTTTTGGTTTGGTTTGGTTTTTTTGGGTCACACCCGGCAGTGCTCAGGGGTTACTCCTGGCTCCATGCTCAGAAATTGCTCCTGGCAGGCACGGGGGACAATATGGGGCACCAGGATTCGAACCGATGACCTTTTGCATGAAAGGCAAACGCTTTACCTCCATGCTATCTCCCGGGTCCCTATTTAGTCTTGAGTTTTATGTCACTGTTTAGTAGTGATAAAAGATTCAAACTTATGTGGGAGGTGCAGCTAGCATCCCAGTATTTTCTTTCCCTTGAATTTATATGTATTAAAAATTGTTGTTAGTTATATTCTTAGATCACTCTTGGGTCTGAACCTTAACTATAGTTTTTCTATTTTTTATAAACTTCCTAAGATCATAATATTCACATTTATGCAGCTCAGGTTTTATGATTCAGCAATTTTGTTTCTAATTACAAATCCCTGCATCAAATCTTGAAATCAATGACACATTTTGGATTAAATTGATTACTGTGAAATATTATCTGATACTCAATAAAATTCCAACAGCGTTTTATAACTTTCATTCCACAGAAAATATTTATATGTATTGATTCTTATGATGTCTTTAATTTATTCTTGAATAACTTAGTCCATCTCCATAATCAAGGCCTAGTTTAATTACTTTTCTTATTTGGATTGGCTTGCCATTTCCCCCACTTATGCTAGTTTTCAACCATTTGTAAGAATGCTTCCCATGTCAAAGTTAGTACCTTGAGGTTGAGGATTACATTATTCAAGATGACTCATGTTTGGGAAAGCAGGTCCAGAAATGATTATCCCTATTTCTTTTTTTATTTATTTCTTAAGATTTTTTTTATTTTTAAATATGAGAACAAAGATGCAAAGAAAGAGGACAAGGTAAAGTTACAGTGGAAGGACGATCACCCATAAACAGACTTCACATAAGTCCCCTGGCTGATATCTTAACATTGAGCTTTCAGCCAAAGAATATTAAGAAAAACAAAACAAAACCCATGTACAATTACTTTGTCCCTCAAGACCCCAGATTGTAATACATATTTCTTAGCAGCACATCAAGCATTAAAAAGCCATAAAACTT